>OX608078.1:54179781-54367684 GCA_951509765.1 Sphenella marginata | reverse complement strand
TCCCTCTCTAAGCTTCAAGAAGTATATTTGTGAAAGTCTCATCAACATAGTTTTCTTAGTTTCCGAGATCCTTAAGTTCAAACAGACAAACAGATAAACAGACAATAATTTTACAAACAAACAAGCCCAACACACGCATTGGTACATATGGACTGATAGTCTAAGCAATGTGTGTATACTGTTGGCAAGACTAAAACAACAAAACCAAAGGAAAAATTGAAGTGGGGATGAATGCATCGTGACGTCACAGGGCATCATAGCTGAGTTGTTAGATTTCTAACAGCGGCGTTGGTGCAGACACGGGTTCATATCCGTGTCCGAAAAGGGATCTGATGATAAGTGGGGACACTTTGAAACATGTAATCCTATCCATCGCTGTGATTAACTTTGTAATTTTTTCTCCAAATATCAATTTTTCCACAAAAATCGAATATAATAATTAAAACCAATTATTATTGTTCACTTGGTCTCGAGCTTGCAAATGTTACAAATATATGTAAATAGAAAGACCGTAAAAACCAAAAACAAAATACACTAAAACCAGAGCACGGGTTAAGTACAATAACAATGTACAAACAAACAAGCCCAACACACGCATTGGTACATATGGACTGATAGTCTAAGCAATGTGTGTATACTGTTGGCAAGACTAAAACAACAAAACCAAAGGAAAAATTGAAGTGGGGATGAATGCATCGTGACGTCACAGGGCATCATAGCTGAGTTGTTAGATTTCTAACAGCGGCGTTGGTGCAGACACGGGTTCATATCCGTGTCCGAAAAGGGATCTGATGATAAGTGGGGACACTTTGAAACATGTAATCCTATCCATCGCTGTGATTAACTTTGTAATTTTTTCTCCAAATATCAATTTTTCCACAAAAATCGAATATAATAATTAAAACCAATTATTATTGTTCACTTGGTCTCGAGCTTGCAAATGTTACAAATATATGTAAATAGAAAGACCGTAAAAACCAAAAACAAAATACACTAAAACCAGAGCACGGGTTAAGTACAATAACAATGTACAAACAAACAAGCCCAACACACGCATTGGTACATATGGACTGATAGTCTAAGCAATGTGTGTATACTGTTGGCAAGACTAAAACAACAAAACCAAAGGAAAAATTGAAGTGGGGATGAATGCATCGTGACGTCACAGGGCATCATAGCTGAGTTGTTAGATTTCTAACAGCGGCGTTGGTGCAGACACGGGTTCATATCCGTGTCCGAAAAGGGATCTGATGATAAGTGGGGACACTTTGAAACATGTAATCCTATCCATCGCTGTGATTAACTTTGTAATTTTTTCTCCAAATATCAATTTTTCCACAAAAATCGAATATAATAATTAAAACCAATTATTATTGTTCACTTGGTCTCGAGCTTGCAAATGTTACAAATATATGTAAATAGAAAGACCGTAAAAACCAAAAACAAAATACACTAAAACCAGAGCACGGGTTAAGTACAATAACAATGTACAAACAAACAAGCCCAACACACGCATTGGTACATATGGACTGATAGTCTAAGCAATGTGTGTATACTGTTGGCAAGACTAAAACAACAAAACCAAAGGAAAAATTGAAGTGGGGATGAATGCATCGTGACGTCACAGGGCATCATAGCTGAGTTGTTAGATTTCTAACAGCGGCGTTGGTGCAGGCACGGGTTCATATCCGTGTCCGAAAAGGGATCTGATGATAAGTGGGGACACTTTGAAACATGTAATCCTATCCATCGCTGTGATTAACTTTAAAATTTTTTCTCCAAATATCAATTTTTCCACAAAAATCGAATATAATAATTAAAACCAATTATTATTGTTCACTTGGTCTCGAGCTTGCAAATGTTACAAATATATGTAAATAGAAAGACCGTAAAAACCAAAAACAAAATACACTAAAACCAGAGCACGGGTTAAGTACAATAACAATGTACAAACAAACAAGCCCAACACACGCATTGGTACATATGGACTGATAGTCTAAGCAATGTGTGTATACTGTTGGCAAGACTAAAACAACAAAACCAAAGGAAAAATTGAAGTGGGGATGAATGCATCGTGACGTCACAGGGCATCATAGCTGAGTTGTTAGATTTCTAACAGCGGCGTTGGTGCAGACACGGGTTCATATCCGTGTCCGAAAAGGGATCTGATGATAAGTGGGGACACTTTGAAACATGTAATCCTATCCATCGCTGTGATTAACTTTAAAATTTTTTCTCCAAATATCAATTTTTCCACAAAAATCGAATATAATAATTAAAACCAATTATTATTGTTCACTTGGTCTCGAGCTTGCAAATGTTACAAATATATGTAAATAGAAAGATCGTAAAAACCAAAAACAAAATACACTAAAACCAGAGCACGGGTTAAGTACAATAACAATGTACAAACAAACAAGCCCAACACACGCATTGGTACATATGGACTGATAGTCTAAGCAATGTGTGTATACTGTTGGCAAGACTAAAACAACAAAACCAAAGGAAAAATTGAAGTGGGGATGAATGCATCGTGACGTCACAGGGCATCATAGCTGAGTTGTTAGATTTCTAACAGCGGCGTTGGTGCAGGCACGGGTTCATATCCGTGTCCGAAAAGGGATCTGATGATAAGTGGGGACACTTTGAAACATGTAATCCTATCCATCGCTGTGATTAACTTTAAAATTTTTTCTCCAAATATCAATTTTTCCACAAAAATCGAATATAATAATTAAAACCAATTATTATTGTTCACTTGGTCTCGAGCTTGCAAATGTTACAAATATATGTAAATAGAAAGACCGTAAAAACCAAAAACAAAATACACTAAAACCAGAGCACGGGTTAAGTACAATAACAATGTACAAACAAACAAGCCCAACACACGCATTGGTACATATGGACTGATAGTCTAAGCAATGTGTGTATACTGTTGGCAAGACTAAAACAACAAAACCAAAGGAAAAATTGAAGTGGGGATGAATGCATCGTGACGTCACAGGGCATCATAGCTGAGTTGTTAGATTTCTAACAGCGGCGTTGGTGCAGGCACGGGTTCATATCCGTGTCCGAAAAGGGATCTGATGATAAGTGGGGACACTTTGAAACATGTAATCCTATCCATCGCTGTGATTAACTTTAAAATTTTTTCTCCAAATATCAATTTTTCCACAAAAATCGAATATAATAATTAAAACCAATTATTATTGTTCACTTGGTCTCGAGCTTGCAAATGTTACAAATATATGTAAATAGAAAGACCGTAAAAACCAAAAACAAAATACACTAAAACCAGAGCACGGGTTAAGTACAATAACAATGTACAAACAAACAAGCCCAACACACGCATTGGTACATATGGACTGATAGTCTAAGCAATGTGTGTATACTGTTGGCAAGACTAAAACAACAAAAGCAAAGGAAAAATTGAAGTGGGGATGAATGCATCGTGACGTCACAGGGCATCATAGCTGAGTTGCTAGATTTCTAACAGCGGCGTTGGTGCAGACACGGGTTCATATCCGTGTCCGAAAAGGGATCTGATGATAAGTGGGGACACTTTGAAACATGTAATCCTATCCATCGCTGTGATTAACTTTAAAATTTTTTCTCCAAATGTCAATTTTTCCACAAAAATCGAATATAATAATTAAAACCAATTATTATTGTTCACTTGGTCTCGAGCTTGCAAATGTTACAAATTTATTTAAGAAAAAAAATTGCATAGGTTCCTCCCTAAACATTAGTATATCTTTTTTGTTTGTGGTCCGATTTTGATAAAACCGAGTGGAGATCCCTTTCTAAGCTTCAAGCAGTATATTTGTGAAAGTCTCATCAAAATCCATTTCTTAGTTTCCGCGATCCTTAAGAAACAGACAAACAGATAAACAGACAAACAGACAAACAGACAGACAATAATTTTAAAAATGGGTCAGATGAACTCTATAGCATTCCCCAGGTCATCCCCAGTCATTTTTTCAAAGAAATTTTCAATGTACAGACACGACTTATCTAGAGATTTATTATAGTATAGATATGCTGATACCCACATATTTATTTAAGAAAAAAAATGAATAGGTTCCTCCCTTAAAATTAGTATATCGTTTTTGTTTGTGGTCCAATTTTGACAAAACAAAGTGCAGATCCCTTTCTAAGCTTCAAGCAGTATATTTGTGAAAGTCTCATCAAAATAGTTTTCTTAGTTTCCGAGATCCTTAAGTTCAAACAGACAAACAGGCAATAATTTTAAAAATGGATCAGATGAACTCTATAGCATTCCCCTGGTCATCCCTAGTCATTTTTTCAAAGTAATTTTCAATGTACATGTTAGATTATATACACTAATATGCAACCCTGGTTCACTACTCTCTTTAGTCCTTAGTTGTCTTACATTGTCATTCTTACATCATACGACTTATGATATGTATAACTATTTGCGTTTATCTATTGTTTAATAAATTGTGAACCGTTTACCTGACACAACGTGTTTTTCTTTTCTACTGCACAAAAGCTAACAGGGTTATGGGCCCAGAGTGTGTCGCAGTTAGTTTGTGAATTTGTTTAAGTTTAAAGTTGTAAACGTTGATGTCAAAATTATTAAATTAAATAGTTTATTCTTTGTGAATAATAATGAACGGTATAAACATCGAAAAACTCGATGGAGAAAACTATTCGGCCTGGTGTGTCCAGATGAAGAGTTTGCTGATAACTCTTGACTGCTGGTATCCTGTTGAGACCACGTGTCTGGAAGAATGGTCTTCGCTAGAAAAGGCTGCTTTCGTTAAAGCAGATAAAAAGGCATTGGCCTTAATTACGTTAAATGTGAAAACTACTAACTAACTTCTACATATTAAAGGTTGTGCATTATCTAAAGCAGCATGGGAAAGGTTGGACGAAATATATAATGCACGTGGCCCCGCAAGAAAAGTTTCTTTGTTCAAGAGCCTGGTTCGTTTCCAGATTCGACGTAGCGATAAATTTTCCGCACAAATAAATCAGTTTTGTACTATTGTTGAAAGTCTTCGTGAGTTGCAAATAGCTATACCAGACGATCTTTTGTCCATATTGTTGCTTTGTGCTCTACCGGACGAGATGGAAAATTTCGTTGTCGCTATTGAGTCGAGAGATGTTCTGCCATCATTAGTCCAGCTGAAAAGTAAATTGCTGGAAGAAGAGCATCGTCGAGCTGCAAACGTCCCAACTGGAAATAACGCTGAAGCAGAACGTGTGCTGTCCATAAATGCTACTAGGAGTAAGTCCAATAAATTTCAGGAGAGGCGTAAGTGTTACACATGCGGTGTGAAAGGGCATATAAGTACTCAATGCAAAAATAAGAAGAAGCGAAGTGAGCAAGTAAGTAATGCGGTTTTGGGTATAAGTAATGCGAGCAACAACAAAAGGGATCAATTCATACTTGATAGTGGAGCATCTAGTCACATGTGTTGTGAAAAACATTTATTCACTGAGCTGAGTGAATGTGATGATGAGGTTATGTTGGCCACTGGCGACAAGGTAAAAGTTGAGGCTATTGGTAATGTAAAATTAAAATCAGAATTTTCTGACATTACTTTAATAGATGTATTTTATGTTCCACAATTAAACTCTAATTTTTTGTCAGTTGCAAAAATTGTTGAGAAAGGTAACAAAGTATTGTTTTTGAAAGACAAGGCCATTGTTGAAAATAAATATAATAATGTATTATTTAACGCACCTTTAAAATGTAATATTTATGTCGCATCAGTTTGTAATAAAAAAGAGAATGTTGCCATGAATCTAAATAGTGCAAAGAGATGTGAAAATATTAAGCTATGGCATCAGAGGTTTGGTCACCTGAATTGTAAAGATTTAGTAAAACTCTTTAGTGAAAATATGGTAAGATGCCAAGAGAAATTAAAAGAAGTAGAATGTTTTGATTGTAGTGTTTGTGCACTGTGTAAAATTAAGAAAAACAGCTTCGCTAGCTATAAGAGAATATTGTCAAATATGCCGTTAGAAATTGTTCACTCTGATTTATGTGGTCCCATGAGAGTTAGGTCGGAAAGTGGTTCTCTTTATTTTATGACTTTCATAGATGATTACAGTAGATATGCTCATGTTTATTTTCTCAAGCAAAATCTGAGTCACTTCAATGTTTGAAAGATTTTGTTGCTAGAGCTGAGAATCAAACAGGTAGGCGTCTGAAAATATTGCGAAGTGATAACGGCAGGGAATATGTAAATCAAGAAATGAGAACATATTTGAGCACGAAAGGTATCACTCACCAAACGACCACCCCGTATACGCCGGAGCAGAATGGCGTAGCAGAACGATTCAACAGAACTGTTGTTGAGATGGCACGTTGCTTGTTGGAGCAAGCTCAGCTACCGCATAGTTTGTGGTCTGAGGCCGTAAATACGGCCACATATATTCGTAATCGATCGCCGTCTAAGAGTTTAAAGAGTAATACTCCATTTGAGCATTGGGTAGGATGCAAGCCATACGTTGGCCACTTGAAGGTGTTCGGCTGTGATGCCGTAATATTAGATAAAAGGCACTCGAAATCGAAATTTGAGAGAAAAGGTGACATGGTAAAGTTTGTTGGGTATGCGAGAGACTGCAAGGCATATAGGTTTTATTATGTTCAGACTAAGTCTATTAGAGTAGCAAGAGACGCTATATTTTTTGAAAGTAAAGTTGAAAATGTAAGAGCTCAATCAAATGACGAAGACGGGCAATGCCAACATGACATTATGCCATTACTTAATGAGCAAGGCGTAGGTACTCTAAGTGAGAGCGAAACTTTCCCAGACAATATTAGTTCTGAAATTGGTGGCTCGGTTAATCCAATACCAGAGCAGAACGAGAATATTGGTAGTGATTCTGATTCAGAGCAAATTGTGAATGCTCAGGGAAGAATCAAAAGAGGAAGACCAAAAATTCTAAGAAATGGCACTGTAGGTAGGCCGCGTAAATTGTATGTGGTAGATCCGACTACCAACGTTTTGAATGCAATTGAATGTGCTAGGAGAGACCCAATTAATATTAAAGAAGCTTTGAGTTGCGAAGATGCCGTGCATTGGAAAAATGCTATGGAGGCAGAAATGTTAACATTAGCTGAAAATGGTACCTGGGATCTAGTGGATCCACCACAGCAGAAATCCGTAATTGGTTGTAAGTGGGTTTTCGCTACAAAGAGATTAGCAGACGGAAGTGTTGAGAAATACAAAGCGCGTCTCGTCGCGCAGGGTTGTTCTCAAAGAGAGAACATCGATTATTTCGAGACTTACTCACCAGTTGTTAGACATGCAACCATTCGCCTGATACTGGCACTTTCAGTAAAGCATAAGCTTTTAGTACATCATTTCGATATAGCCTCAGCTTATCTCAATGGAGAGTTGAAAGAACAAATATTTATGCGTCAACCAGAGTTGTTTGAAGATCCCGAAAGACCAGAAAGCGTTTGTCGCTTGAAGAAATCAATATATGGGTTGAAGCAAGCTGGTAGGGACTGGTCAGATAAGATTACTGACATATTAATGAAAATGAGTTTTCATCGTGCTAAGTCAGATTGTTGTGTTTTTTATAAAATGGGTTCAAATGAAATCAACATAATTGGCGTCTATGTTGACGACTTAATAGTCGCCTGCAGCTCTGAGAAGTTAATTGTAGATTTTTTGAAAGAGTTAAACGAAAGTGTTCGAGCTGTTGATAGAGGTCCTATTCAGCATTATTTAGGAATGCAGATTGAAAGAGATGGAAGTCGGGGTGAAATAAGAATTCACCAAAAGTCTTACATCACAAAGTTACTTGATGAGTGGGGGATGACTGAGTGTAAGCCTGCATATACCCCTTTGCCAAGTGGGTACTATCTACAAAAATGTAGCGAAACTGGCTGTATAGGTGAAGCAACGAAGAAGTTTCAATCCTTAATGGGTGCTTTGACTTATTTATCAACGATATCAAGGCCTGATATATCGTTCGCTGTTTCTAAACTTTCACAGTTTTGTAGTCACGCTCATCAAGAACACTTTGTTATGGCAAAGCACATTTTGCGATATTTGAAAGGCATGAATGACGGGTGTTTACTGTACTCGACCGCCAACAACTTCAAGTGTTATACGGATTCAGACGGGGCTTCTGATGCGTCTGATAGGAAGTCGTATACTGGGTTTGTGCTTATGTTTGGTCAAGGTCCCATACAATGGGAGTCCAAGAAACAAAACGTAATAGCTCTTAGTTCAACCGAAGCTGAGTACATTGCTATGTCTCAAGCAGCAAAAGAGGTAATGTTTCTTAGGAACTTACTAAATGAAATTGGTTTTGTGTTATATACCAAATTACCATTAGTTATCTATTGTGACAATCAAGGGGCTACTTTCCTGGCCAAAAATGAGACCACGAAAAAGAGAAGTAAGCACATAGATATTAAGTATCACTTTATTAGAGAAAAGTGCAATTTAAATGAAATAAATATTAAATATGTTTCCACATCAGATAATGTAGCAGATGGCTTTACTAAAATTTTAAGTAAAGTCAAGCATAATGTATTTTGTAAACACTTATTTACAAAAACTGTATAAGCTATATCTAAGACTACGTGAATCATGGTTGAGGTGGAGTTTGTTAGATTATATACACTAATATGCAACCCTGGTTCACTACTCTCTTTAGTCCTTAGTTGTCTTACATTGTCATTCTTACATCATACGACTTATGATATGTATAACTATTTGCGTTTATCTATTGTTTAATAAATTGTGAACCGTTTACCTGACACAACGTGTTTTTCTTTTCTACTGCACAAAAGCTAACAGTACAGACACGACTTTTCTAGAGATTTATTATAGTATAGATATGCTGATACCCACATATTTATTTAAGAAAAAAAATGAATAGGTTCCTCCCTAAAAATTAGTATATCTTTTTTGTTTGTGGTCCGATTTTGACAAAACAAAGTGCAGACCCCTTTCTACGCTTCAAGCAGTATATTTGTGAAAGTCTCATCAAAATAGTTTTCTTAGTTTCCGAGATCCTTAAGTTCAAACAGACAAACAGATAAACAGACAATAATTTTAAAAATGGATCAGATGAACTCTATAGCATTCCCCAGGTCATCCCCAGTCATTTTTTCAAAGAAATTTTCAATGTACAGGCACGACTTTTCTCGAGATTTATTATAGTATAGATATGCTGATACCCACATATTTATTTAAGAAAAAAAGTTTCATAGGTTCCTCCCTAAACATTAGTATATCTTTTTTGTTTGTGGTCCGATTTTGATAAAACCGAGTGGAGATCCCTTTCTAAGCTTCAAGCAGTATATTTGTGAAAGTCTCATCAAAATCCATTTCTTAGTTTCCGAGATCATTAAGTTCAAACAGACAAAGAGGCAATAATTTTAAAAATGGATCAGATGAACTCTATAGCATTCCCCTGGTCATCCCCAGTCATTTTTTCAAAGAAATTTTCAATGTACAGACACGACTTTTCTAGAGATTTATTATAGTATAGATATGCTGATACCCACATATTTATTTAAATTTATTTAAGAAAAAAAATGAATAGGTTCCTCCCTAAAAATTAGTATATCTTTTTTGTTTGTGGTCCGATTTTGACAAAGCAAAGTGCAGATCCCTTTCTAAGCTTCAAGCAGTATATTTGTGAAAGTCTCATCAAAATAGTTTTCTTATTTTCCGAGATCCTTAAGTTCAAACAGACAAACAGATAAACAGATAATAATTTTAAAAATGGATCAGATGAACTCTATAGCATTCCCCAAGTCATCCCCAGTCATTTTTTCAAAGAAATTTTCAATGTACAGGCACGACTTTTCTAGAGATTTATTATAGTATAGATATGCTGATACCCACATATTTATTTAAATTTATTTAAGAAAAAAAAATTAATAGGTTCCTCCCTAAACATTAGTATATCTTTTTTGTTTGTGGTCCGCTTTTGATAAAACCGAGTGGAGATCCCTTTCTAAGCTTCAAGCAGTATACTTGGGAAAGTCTCATCAAAATCCATTTCTTAGTTTCCGCGATCCTTAAGTTCAAACAGACAAACAGACAAACAGGCAATAATTTTAAAAATGGATCAGATGATCTCTATAGCATTCCCCAGGTCATCCCCAGTCATTTTTTCAAAGAAATTTCCAATTTACAGACACGACTTTTCTAGAGATTTATTATAGTATAGATATGCTGATACCCACATATTTATTTAAATTTATTTAAGAAAAAAAAAATGAATAGGTTCCGCCCTAAACATTAATATATCTTTTTTGTTTGTGGTCCGATTTTGATAAAACAAAGTGATTGCAAGCTTCAAGCAGTATATTTGTGAAAGTCTCATCAAAATCCATGTCTTAGTTTCCGCGATCCTTAAGTTCAATCAGACAAACAGACAAACAGGCAATAATTTTAAAAATGGATCAGATGAACTCTATAGCATTCCCCAGGTCATCCCCAGTAATTTTTTCAAAGAAATGTTCAATGTACAGACACGACTTTTCTAGCGATTTATTATAGTATAGATATGCTGATACCCACATATTTATTTAAATTTATTTAAGAAAAAAAAAAATGAATAGGTTCCTCCCTAAACATTAATATATCTTTTTTGTCTGTGGTCCGCTTTTGATAAAAGCGAGTGGAGATCCCTTTCTAAGCTTCAAGCAGTATATTTGTGAAAGTCTCATCAAAATCCATGTCTTAGTTTCCGCGATCCTTAAGTTCAATCAGACAAACAGACAAACAGGCAATAATTTTAAAAATGGATCAGATGAACTCTATAGCATTCCCCAGGTCATCCCCAGTCGTTTTTTCAAAGAAATTTTCAATGTACAGACACGACTTTTCTAGAGATTTATTATAGTATAGATATGCTGATACCCACATATTTATTTGAATTTATTTAAGAAAAAAAATTGCATAGGTTCCTCCCTAAACATTAGTATATCTTTTTTGTTTGTGGTCCAATTTTAATAAAACAAAGTGCAAATCCCTTTTCAAGCTACAGGCAGTATATCTGTGCAAGTCTCATCAAAATCCTTTTCTTAGTTTCCGAGATCCTTAAGTTCAAACAAACAAACAGATAAACAGACAATAATTTTAAAAATGGATCAGGTGAACTCTATAGCATTCCCCAGTAGTGGAATTCACTAACTTCGGTTACGACATTCTCAATCGACATTTTGTCATACCGATATTTATCACGATATTTGGTATTCACTAACTATTTTTTCTCGATTTTCGCTTATTCGCAATCAGCTGTTTCGCAAACTAAACGACACACAAATTGCAGTTGTTTTCTATGTCGTTAAATAAAATGCACATAATTTGAATTTTTTATTAAAAATTGGAATAATGAAATATCCATATTATTAACATTAAAAAATGGCATTTGAGAACATAGAGTATGTTATATATATGAGAAATAATTTGCCGCATCGTTATAAATAAGTTAGTGAATCGCATATTCGATAGTGCAAGCGACCGAATCGCTATTGAAAATCTCGAAAAATCAAACCGAATCGAATCGCTATAAGTTAGTGAATTCCACTACAGGTCATCCCCAGTCATTTTTTCAAACAAAGTTTCAATGTACAGACACGACTTTTATAGAGATTTATTATAGTATAGATATGCTGATACCCAAATATTTATTTAAATTTATTTAAGAAAAAAAAATGAATAGGTTCCTCCCTAAAAATTCCGCGATACCCACATATTTATTTAAGAAAAAAAATGAATAGGTTCCTCCCTAAAAATTAGTATATCTTTTTTGTTTGTGGTCCGATTTTGACAAAACAAAAGGCAGATCCCTTTCTAAGCTTCAAGAAGTATATTTGTGAAAGTCTCATCAAAATAGTTTTCTTAGTTTCCGAGATCCTTAAGTTCAAACAGACAAACAGATAAACAGACAATGATTTTAAAAATGGATCAGATGAACTCTATAGCATTCCCCAAGTCATCCCCAGTCATTTTTTCAAAGAAATTTTCAATGTACAGGCACGACTTTTCTCGAGATTTATTATAGTATAGATATGCTGATACCCACATATTTATTTAAATTTATTTAAGAAAAATAAATTAATAGGTTCCTCCCTAAACATTAGTATATCTTTTTTGTTTGTGGTCCGATTTTGACAAAACAAAAGGCAGATCCCTTTCTAAGCTTCAGAAGTATATTTGTGAAAGTCTCATCAAAATGGTTTTCTTAGTTTCCGAGATCCTAAAGTTCAAACAGACAAACAGATAAACAGACAATAATTTTAAAAATGGATCAGATGAACTCTGTAGCATTCCCCAGGTCATCCCCAGTCATTTTTTCAAAGAAATTTTCAATGTACAGGCACGACTTTTCTCGAGATTTATTATAGTATAGATATGCTGATACCCACATATTTATTTAAATATATTTAAGAAAAAAAATTTCATAGGTTCCTCCCTAAACATTAGTATATCTTTTTTGTTTGTGGTCCGCTTTTGATAAAACCGAGTGGAGATCCCTTTCTAAGCTTCAAGCAGTATACTTGGGAAAGTCTCATCAAAATCCATTTCTTAGTTTCCGCGATCCTTAAGTTCAAACAGACAAACAGGCAATAATTTTAAAAATGGATCAGATGAACTCTATAGCATTCCCCAGGTCATACCCAGTAATTTTTTCAAAGAAATGTTCAATGTACAGACACGACTTTTCTCGAGATTTATTATAGTATAGATATGCTGATACCCACATATTTATTTAAATTTATTTAAGAAAAAAAATTTCATAGGTTCCTCCCTAAACATTAGTATATCTTTTTTGTTTGTGGTCCGATTTTGATAAAACAAAGTGATTGCAAGCTTCAAGCAGTATATTTGTGAAAGTCTCATCAAAATCCATTTCTTAGTTTCCGAGATCCTTAAGTTCAAACAGACAAACAGACAATAATTTTAAAAATGGATCAGATGAACTCTATAGCATTCCCCAGGTCATCCCCAGTAATTTTTTCAAAGAAATGTTCAATGTACAGACACGACTTTTCTAGAGATTTATTATAGCATAGATATGCTGATACCCACATATTTATTTAAATTTATTTAAGAAAAAAAAATGAATAGGTTCCTCCCTAAACATTAATATATCTTTTTTGTCTGTGGTCCGCTTTTGATAAAACCGAGTGGAGATCCCTTTCTAAGCTTCAAGCAGTATACTTGGGAAAGTCTCATCAAAATCCATTTCTTAGTTTCCGCGATCCTTAAGATCAATCAGACAAACAGACAAACAGGCAATAATTTAAAAAGGGATCAGATGAACTCTATAGCATTCCCCAGGTCATCCCCAGTCGTTTTTTCAAAGAAATTTTCAATGTACAGACACGACTTTTCTAGAGATTTATTATAGTATAGATATGCTGATACCCACATATTTATTTGAATTTATTTAAGAAAAAAAAATGCATAGGTTCCTCCCTAAACATTAGTATATCTTTTTTGTTTGTGGTCCGATTTAAATAAAACAAAGTGCAAATCCCTATTCAAGCTACAGGCAGTATATCTGTGAAAATCTCATCAAAATCCTTTTCTTAGTTTCCGAGATCCTTAAGTTCAAACAAACAAACAGATAAACAGACAATAATTTTAAAAATGGATCAGGTGAACTCTATAGCATTCCCCAGGTCATCCCCAGTCATTTTTTCAAAGAAAGTTTCAATGTACAGACACGACTTTTATAGAGATTTATTATAGTATAGATATGCTGATACCCAAATATTTATTTAAATTTATTTAAGAAAAAAAAATGAATAGGTTCCTCCCTAAAAATCCGCGATACCCACATATTTATTTAAATTTATTTAAGAAAAAAAATGAATAGGTTCCTCCCTTAAAATTGATATATCTTTTTTGTTTGTGGTCCGATTTTGACAAAACAAAGTACAGATCCCTTTCTAAGCTTCAAGCAGTATATTTGTGAGAAAGAAATTTCCAATTTACAGACACGACTTTTCTAGAGATTTATTATAGTATAGATATGCTGATACCCACATATTTATTTAAGAAAAAAAAAATGAATAGGTTCCGCCCTAAACATTAATATATATTTTTTGTTTGTGGTCCGATTTTGATAAAACAAAGTGATTGCAAGCTTCAAGCAGTATATTTGTGAAAGTCTCATCAAAATCCGTTTCTTAGTTTCCGAGATCCTTAAGTTCAAACAGACAAACAGACAATAATTTTAAAAATGGATCAGATGAACTCTATAGCATTCCCCAGGTCATCCCCAGTAATTTTTTCAAAGAAATGTTCAATGTACAGACACGACTTTTCTAGAGATTTATTATAGTATAGATATGCTGATACCCACATATTTATTTAAATTTATTTAAGAAAAAAAAAAATGAATAGGTTCCTCCCTAAACATTAATATATCTTTTTTGTCTGTGGTCCGCTTTTGATAAAACCGAGTGGAGATCCCTTTCTAAGCTTCAAGCAGTATACTTGGGAAAGTCTCATCAAAATCCATTTCTTAGTTTCCGCGATCCTTAAGATCAATCAGACAAACAGACAAACAGGCAATACTTTTAAAAATGGATCAGATGAACTCTATAGCATTCCCCAAGTCATCCCCAGTCGCTTTTTCAAAGAAATTTTCAATGTCCAGACACGACTTTTCTAGAGATTTATTATAGTATAGATATGCTGATACCCACATATTTATTTGAATTTATTTAAGAAAAAAAAATGCATAGGTTCCTCCCTAAACATTAGTATATCTTTTTTGTTTGTGGTCCGCTTTTGATAAAACCGAGTGGAGATCCCTATTCAAGCTACAGGCAGTATATCTGTGAAAATCTCATCAAAATCCTTTTCTTAGTTTCCGAGATCCTTAAGTTCAAACAAACAAACAGATAAACAGACAATAATTTTAAAAATGGATCAGGTGAACTCTATAGCATTCCCCAGGTCATCCCCAGTCATTTTTTCAAAGAAAGTTTCAATGTACAGACACGACTTTTATAGAGATTTATTATAGTATAGATATGCTGATACCCAAATATTTATTTAAATTTATTTAAGAAAAAAAAAAAATGAATAGGTTCCTCCCTAAAAATTCCGCGATACCCACATATTTATTTAAATTTATTTAAGAAAAAAAATGAATAGGTTCCTCCCTAAAAATTAGTATATCTTTTTTGTTTGTGGTCCGATTTTGACAAAACAAAAGGCAGATCCCTTTCTAAGCTTCAAGAAGTATATTTGTGAAAGTCTCATCAAAATAGTTTTCTTAGTTTCCGAGATCCTTAAGTTCAAACAGACAAACAGATAAACAGACAATAATTTTAAAAATGGATCAGATGAACTCTATAGCATTCCCCAGGTCATCCCCAGTCATTTTTTCAAAGAAATTTTCAATTTACAGGCACGACTTTTCTGGAGATTTATTATAGTATAGATATGCTGATACCCAAATATTTATTTAAATTTATTTAAGAAAAAAAATTTCATAGGTTCCTCCCTAAAAATTAGTATAACTTTTTTGTTTGTGGTCCGCTTTTGATAAAACTGAGTGGATATCCCTTTCTAAGCTTCAAGCAGTATACTTGGGAAAGTCTCATCAAAATCCATTTCTTAGTTTCCGCGATCCTTAAGTTCAAACAGACAAACAGGCAATAATTTTAAAAATGGATCAGATGATCTCTATAGCATTCCCCAGGTCATCCCCCGTCATTTTTTCAAAGAAATTTCCAATTTACAGACACGACTTTTCTAGAGATTTATTATAGTATAGATATGCTGATACCCACATATTTATTTAAATTTATTTAAGAAAAAAAAAATGAATAGGTTCCGCCCTAAACATTAATATATTTTTTTTGTTTGTGGTCCGATTTTGATAAAACAAAGTGATTGCAAGCTTCAAGCAGTATATTTGTGAAAGTCTCATCAAAATCCATTTCTGAGTTTCCGCGATCCTTAAGAAACAGACAAACAGACAAACAGACAGACAATAATTTTAAAAATGGGTCAGATGAACTCTATAGCATTCCCCAGGTCATCCCCCGTCATTTTTTCAAAGAAATTTTCAATGTACAGACACGACTTTTCTAGAGATTTATTACAGTATAGATATGCTGATACCCACATATTTATTTAAATCTATTTAAAAAAAAAAATTTCATAGGTTCCTCCCTAAACATTAGTATATCTTTTTTGTTTGTGGCCCGATTTTGATAAAACCGAGTGGAGATCCCTTTCTAAGCTACAAGCAGTATATTTGTGAAAGTCTCATCAAAATCCATTTCTTAGTTTCCGAGATCATTAAGTTCAAACAGACAAAGAGGCAATAATTTTAAAAATGGATCAGATGAACTCTATAGCATTCCCCTGGTCATCCCCAGTCATTTTTTCAAAGAAATTTTCAATGTACAGACACGACTTTTCTAGAGATTTATTATAGTACTAGCAGGGTACCCGGCGTTGCTCGGGATGTAAGTAGTTAGGGGGCCTTTCAAAATCAATAATATACTTTAAGATTTCATATTTATATACACAAAATATAGCTGACCCGGCAAACTTCGTTCTTCCCAAAATAGATTTTTTTATTAATTTTTCACTACTTCATTGTGCATACAACTTCAAAAATATAAAATTTTAGTATTCCGTTTAAGGCTACACGATACACAAAATTTTTAGTTTTCTGTCCCGGAGCATAAGTAAATAGCGAAAAAATTTTCCTACACGGGAACTATTGATATCATTAATCTCCTGATCAATTTTCAGGTCCTAACTTTAAACACTTTTACGATAACCCCACTTTTATGCGCGAAAATTGTTTTGCTATCATTTAGCTCTATACCAATTTCCAGGTTCCTGCCTTAAATACTTTAGCTTGAAAAATTAGTATGGGAGGTGCCACGCCCCCATTTTCGTTAACCCCAATTTTTTTGGAGGTGGTAGGGATCGATTCCATATAACCCCTAACCAAGTTTCAATGATCTAACCTAAATACGTCCAGAGATATCGACTAAGAAGTATTTCATTCGTATGGGAGGTGCCACGCCCACACTGCCGTTATCCCCAGTTTTTTTTGGAGGTGGTAGGGATCGATTCCATATAACCCCTAACCAAGTTTCAATGATCTAACCTCAATACTTCCCAGTTTTTTTGGAGGTGGTAGGGATCGATTCCATATAATCTCTCACCAAATTTCAGTGGTCTAACCTAAATACTTCCAAAGATATCGACTAAGAAGTATTTCATTCGTATGGGAGGTGCCACGCTCCCTTTTTCGTTATCCCCAGTTTTTTTTGGAGGTGGTAGGGATCGATTCCATATAACCCCTAACCAAATTTCAATGATCTAACCTCAATACTTCCAGAGATATCGACTAAGAAGTATTTCATTCGTATGGGAGGTGCCACGCCCACACTGTCGTTATCCCCAGTTTTTTTTGGAGGTGGTAGGGATCGATTCCATATAACCCCTAACCAAGTTTCAATGATCTAACCTCAATACTTCCAGAGATATCGACTAAGAAGTATTTCATTCGTATGGGAGGTGCCACGCCCACACTGTCGTTATCCCCAGTTTTTTTTGGAGGTGGTAGGGATCGATTCCATATAACCCCTTACCAAATTTCAGTGGTCTAACCTAAATAGTTCCAGAGATATCGACTAAGAAGTATTTCATTCGTATGGGAGGTGCCACGCCCACTATGTCGTTATCCCCAGTTTTCTTTGGAGGTGGTAGGGATCGATTCCATATAACCCCTAACCAAATTTCAGTGGTCTAACCTAAATACTTCCAGAGATATCGACTAAGAAGTATTTCATTCGTATGGGAGGTGCCACGCCCACTATGTCGTTATCCCCAGTTTTTTTTGGAGGTGGTAGGGATCGATTCCATATAGCCCCTAACCAAATTTCAGTGGTCTAACCTAAATAGTTCCAGAGATATCGACTAAGAAGTATTTCATTCGTATGGGAGGTGCCACGCCCACTTTGTCGTTATCCCCAGTTTTTTTGGAGGTGATAGGGATCGATTGCATATAACCCCTAACCAAGTTTCAATGATCTAACCTAAATAGTTCCAGAGATATCGACTAAGAAGTATTTCATTCGTATGGGAGGTGCCACGCCCACTTTTTCGTTATACCCAGTTGTTTTGGAGGTGGTAGGGATCGATCCCATATAACCCCTTACCGAGTTTCAATGGTCTAACCTAAATAGTTCCAGAGATATCGACTAAGAAGTATTTCATTCGTATGGGAGGTGCCACGCCCACTTTATCGTTATCCCCAGTTTTTTTGGAGGTGGTAGGGATCGATTGCATATAACCCCTAACCAAGTTTCAATGATCTAACCTAAATAGTTCCAGAGATATCGACTAAGAAGTATTTCATTCGTATGGGAGGTGCCACGCCCACTTTTTCGTTATACCCAGTTGTTTTGGAGGTGGTAGGGATCGATCCCATATAACCCCTTACCGAGTTTCAATGGTCTAACCTAAATAGTTCCAGAGATATCGACTAAGAAGTATTTCATTCGTATGGGAGGTGCCACGCCCACTTTATCGTTATCCCCAGTTTTTTTGGAGGTGGTAGGGATCGATTGCATATAACCCCTAACCAAGTTTCAATGATCTAACCTAAATAGTTCCAGAGATATCGACTAAGAAGTATTTCATTCGTATGGGAGGTGCGACGCCCACACTGTCGCTATCCCCAGTTTTTTTGGAGGTGGTAGGGATCGATTCCATATAACCCCTAACCAAATTTCAGTGGTCTAACCTAAATAGTTCCAGAGATATCGACTAAGAAGTATTTCATTCGTATGGGAGGTGCCACGCCCACTTTGTCGTTATCCCCAGTTTTTTTGGAGGTGGTAGGGATCGATCCCATATAATCTCTCACCAAATTTCAGTGGTCTAACCTAAATACTTCCAAAGATATCGACTAAGAAGTATTTCATTCGTATGGGAGGTGCCACGCCCCCTTTTTCGTTATCCCCAGTTTTTTTTGATGGTGGTAGGGATCGATCTCATATAATCTCTCACCAAATTTCAGTGGTCTAACCTAAATAGTTCCAGAGATATCGACTAAGAAGTATTTCATTCGTATGGGAGGTGCCACGCCCACTTTTTCGTTATACCCAGTTGTTTTGGAGGTGGTAGGGATCGATCCCATATAACCCCTTACCGAGTTTCAATGGTCTAACATAAATACTTCCGGAGATACGGACAATGGAAAATTCCATTTGTATGGGAGGTGCCACGCCCCCTATATATATCAAAATATTTTTTAGCCTGTGACCATCCCTGGAAGATGTACAGTGGGTGTGTAAAATTTGGTTACGATCGGTTTATAAGTTTAGGACGCAAGTCGATCTATACCTACATACATACATACATATATATTTACATAATTTGAATTTTATATATATAGATTATTGCCTACCAAATTCGAATATTTTGAAAAAAGAGTATTAAAAACCGGTTTTCAAAAATTTTCTTTTGCCGTATTCGTTGGTAACGTTAGGGGGCCTTTCAAGAATTCAATTTTGACAAATTGTGTCAGGATGAATCGAAATTCAAAAGCTGATTTGATACCATATTGTAGGTAAATTTTAAGGCAATCACATTCTCACCGATAACTAAATTAACGATAAATTTATTGAAATATATCGAAGTAAAAATGAAACCCGGGACCATCCCCATTCGTTTGATACCCATATTGTAGGGTAATATTTAGGTTTTCGGGAATTCGCATTTTGACCGATAACTCAGTTATCTATCAATTTATCGTAATATATCGAAGTCCAAATGAAACCTGGAGCTTTTCCCTTTCGTTTGATACCCATATTGTAGGGCAAGTTTAAGGTTTTTGGGCAATCACATTTTCACCGATAACTCATCATCGATACATTTATCGAAACCAATCGAAGTCTAAATGAAACCTGCGGCCTTCTCCTTTCGTTTTATACCCATATTATGGGGTAATGTTAAGATTTTTGGGCAATCACCGATAACTCAGATATCGATAAACTTATCGAAATATATCAAAGTCCAAAAGAAACCTGGAGCTATCCGATTTCGTTTGATACACATATTGTAGGGTAATATTAAGGTTTTCGGGCAATAGCATTTTGACCGATGACTCAGTTATCGATAAACTTATCGAAAAATATTGAAGTACAAATGAAACCTGGGGCCTTCCCCTTTCGTTTGATACCCATATTGTAGGCCATTTTTAAGGTTTTTGTGCAATCATATTTTGACCGATAACTCAGCTATGGAAAAATGTATCGAAATATATCGAAGTATAAATGAAACCTTTGGATCTCCCCTTTCATTTGATATCCATATTGCAGGGAAATTTTAAGATTTTTGGATTTTCTGACGTATAATTAAGTTATCGATAAATTTATCGAATTATATCGAAGTTTAAATGAAAAAAGGGGACTTCCTCTTTCGGTTGATACTCAAATTGTAGGAAAGTTTTGAGGTTTTAGGGCAACCTTATTTTCGCCGATAACTCTGTTATCGATTAATTTATCAAACAAATATCATCTCCATGAATCCTTCCAGGTCACAGAGAAAATGTGTACAAAGTTTCATACTGCTAGGTGCCTTAGTTTTGGCGTGAAAACGTAACAAACTTTGTTACTTTCCTAATAGCGCGGCAGTGTACCTATGCAATTGATTTTTGATTTAGCAGACATTGAAAAAAAAGTAAACAAAAATTTTAGAAAGGCACGCTTAGTTTTTTTTTGACAAACTAAGTGAATTTTTCTTCATATAAATTTATTTAAAAAAAAAAATTTCATAGGTTCCTCCCTAAAAATTAGTATATCTTTTTTGTTCGATTTTGATAAAACAAAGTGCAAATCCCTTTCTAAGCTTCAAGCAGTATACTTGTGAAAGTCTCATCAAAATCCATTCCTTAGTTTCCGAGATCCTTAAGTTCAAGCAGACAAACAGACAGACGATAATTCTAAAAATGGGTCAGATGAACTCTATAGTATTCCCCAAGTCACCCCCAGTAATTTTTTCAAAGAAATTTTCAATGTACAGACACGACCCTTCTAGAGATTTATTATAGTATAGATATGCTGATACACACATAAATATTTATTTAAATTTATTTAAGAAAAAAAATTTCATAGGTTCCTCCCTAAAAATTAGTATATCTTTTTTGTTTGTGGTCCGATTTTGATAAAACAAAGTGCAGATCCCTTTCTAAGCTTCAAGCAGTATATTTGTGAAAGTCTCATCAAAATCCATTGCTTAGTTTTCGAGATCCTTAAGTTCAAACAGACAAACAGACAGACAATAATTTTAAAATCGGGTCAGATGAAGTCCATAGCATTCCCCAGGTCATCCCCAGTCATCTTTTCAAAGAAATTTTCAATGCACAGACACGACTTTTCTAGAGTTTTATTAAAGATATGCTGATACCCACATAAATATTTATTTAAATTTATTTAAGAAAAAAAATGTCATAGGTTCCTCCCTAAAAATTAGTATATCTTTTTTGTTTGTGGTCCGATTTTGATAAAACAAAGTGCAGATCCCTTTCTAAGCTTCAAGCAGTATATTTGTAGAAGTCTCATCAAAATCCATTGCTTAGTTTCCGAGATCCTTAAGTTCAAACAGACAAACAGACAGACGATAATTCTAAAAATGGGTCAGATGAACTCTATAGTATTCCCCAAGTCACCCCCAGTAATTTTTTCAAATAAATTTTCAATGCACAGACACGACTTTTCTAGAGTTTTATTAAAGATATGCTGATACCCACATAAATATTTATTTAAATTTATTTAAGAAAAAAAATTTCATAGGTTCCTCCCTAAAAATTAGTATATCTTTTTTGTTTGTGGTCCGATTTTGATAAAACAAAGTGCAGATCCCTTTCTAAGCTTCAGGCAGTATATTTGTGAAAGTCTCATCAAAATCCATTGCTTAGTTTCCGAGATCCTTAAGTTCAAACAGACAAACAGACAAACAGACAAACAGACAGACAATAATTCTAAAAATGGGTCAGATGAACTCTATAGTATCCCCCAAGTCACCCCCAGTCATCTTTTCAAAGAAATTTTCAATGTACAGACACGACCCTTCTAGAGATTTATTATAGTATAGATATGCTGATACCCACATAAATATTTATTTAAATTTATTTAAGAAAAAAAATTTTATAGGTTCCTCCCTAAAAATTAGTATATCTTTTTTGTTTGTGGTCCGATTTTGATAAAACAAAGTGCAGATCCCTTTCTAAGCTTCAAGCAGTATATTTGTGAAAGTCTCATCAAAATCCATTGCTTAGTTTCCGAGATCCTTAAGTTAAAACAGACAAACAGACAAACAGACAGACAATAATTCTAAAAATGGGTCAGATGAACTCTATAGTATCCCCCAAGTCACCCCCAGTCATCTTTTCAAAGAAATTTTCAATGTACAGACACGACCCTTCTAGAGATTTATTATAGTATAGATATGCTGATACCCACATAAATATTTATTTAAATTCATTTAAGAAAAAAAATTTCATTGGTTCCTCCCTAAAAATTAGTATATCTTTTTTGTTTGTGGTCCGATTTTGATAAAACAAAGTGCAGATCCCTTTCTAAGCTTCAAGCAGTATATTTGTGAAAGTCTCATCAAAATCCATTGCTTAGTTTCCGAGATCCTTAAGTTCAAACAGACAAACAGACAGACAATAATTCTAAAAATGGGTCAGATGAACTCTATAGTATCCCCCAAGTCACCCCCAGTCATCTTTTCAAAGAAATTTTCAATGTACAGACACGACCCTTCTAGAGATTTATTATAGTATAGATAGATATGCTGATACCCACATATTTATTTAAATTTATTTAAGAAAAAAAAATGAATAGGTTCCTCCCTAAAAATTAGTATATCTTTTTTGTTTGTGGTCCGATTTTGACAAAACAAAGTGCAGATCCCTGTCTAAGCTTCAAGCAGTATATTTGTGAAAGTCTCATCAAAATAGTTTTCTTAGTTTCCGAGATCCTTAAGTTCAAACAGACAAACAGATAAACAGACAATAATTTTAAAAATGGATCAGATGAACTCTATAGCATTCCCCAGTCTCATCAAAATCCATTTCTTAGTTTCCGAGATCCTTAAGTTCAAACAGACAAACAGACAATAATTTTAAAAATGGATCAGATGAACTCTATAGCATTCCCCAGGTCATCCCCAGTAATTTTTTCAAAGAAATTTTCAATGTACAGACACGACTTTTCTAGAGATTTATTATAGTATAGATATGCTGATACCCACATATTTATTTAAATTTATTTAAGAAAAAAAAAATGAATAGGTTCCTCCCTAAACATTAGTATATCTTTTTTGTTTGTGGTCCGATTTTGACAAAACAAAGTGCAGATCCCTTTTTAAGCTTCAAGCAGTATATTTGTGGAAGTCTCATCAAAATCCATTTCTTAGTTTCCGCGATCCTTAAGTTCAAACAGACAAACAGATAAACAGACAAACAGACAGACAATAATTTTAAAAATGGGTCAGATGAACTCTATAGCATTCCTCAGGTCATCCCCAGTCATTTTTTCAAAGAAATTTTCAATGTACAGACACGACTTTTCTAGAGATTTATTATAGTATAGATATGCTGATACCCACATATTTATTTAAATTTATTTAAGAAAAAAATGAATAGGTTCCTCCCTAAAAATTAGTATATCTTTTTTGTGTATATTTGTGAAAGTCTCATCAAAATCCATTTCTTAGTTTCCGAGATCATTAAGTTCAAACAGACAAAGAGGCAATAATTTTAAAAATGGATCAGATGAACTCTATAGCATTCCCCTGGTCATCCCCAGTCATTTTTTCAAAGAAATTTTCAATGTACAGACACGACTTTTCTAGAGATTTATTATAGTATAGATATGCTGATACCCACATATTTATTTAAATTTATTTAAGAAAAAAAAATGAATAGGTTCCTCCCTAAAAATTAGTATATCTTTTTTGTTTGTGGTCCGATTTTGACAAAACAAAGTGCAGATCCCTGTCTAAGCTTCAAGCAGTATATTTGTGAAAGTCTCATCAAAATAGTTTTCTTAGTTTCCGAGATCCTTAAGTTCAAACAGACAAACAGATAAACAGACAATAATTTTAAAAATGGATCAGATGAACTCTATAGCATTCCCCAGGTCATCCCCAGTCATTTTTTCAAAGAAATTTTCAATGGACAGGCACGACTTTTCCTGAGATTTATTATAGTATAGATATGCTGATACCCACATATTTATTTAAATTTATTTAAGAAAAAAAAAATGAATAGGTTCCTCCCTAAACATTAATATATCTTTTTTGTTTGTGGTCCGCTTTTGATAAAACCGAGTGGAGATCCCTTTCTAAGCTTCAAGCAGTATACTTGGGAAAGTCTCATCAAAATCCATTTCTTAGTTTCCGCGATCCTTAAGTTCAATCAGACAAACAGACAAACAGGCAATAATTTTAAAAATGGATCAGATGAACTCTATAGCATTCCCCAGGTCATCCCCAGTCGTTTTTTCAAAGAAATTTTCAATGTACAGACACGACTTTTTTAGAGAGTTTTTATAGTATAGATATGCTGATACCCACATATTTATTTAAATTTATTTAAGAAAAAAAAATGAATAGGTTCCTCCCTAAACATTAGTATATCTTTTTTGTTTGTGGTCCGATTTTGACAAAACAAAGTGCAGATCCCTTTTTAAGCTTCAAGCAGTATACTTGGGAAGTCTCATCAAAATCCATTTCTTAGTTTCCGAGATCCTTAAGTTCAAACAGATAAACAGACAATAATTTTAAAAATGGATCAGATGAACTCTATAGCATTCCCCAGGTCATCCCCAGTCATTTTTTCAAAGAAATTTTCAATGTACAGGCACGACTTTTCTCGAGATTTATTAAAGTATAGATATGCTGATACCCACATATTTATTTAAATTTATTTAAGAAAAAAAGTTTCATAGGTTCCTCCCTAAACATTAGTATATCTTTTTTGTTTGTGGTCCGATTTTGATAAAACCGAGTGGAGATCCCTTTCTAAGCTTCAAGCAGTATATTTGTGAAAGTCTCATCAAAATCCATTTCTGAGTTTCCGCGATCCTTAAGAAACAGACAAACAGATAAACAGACAAACAGACAGACAATAATTTTGAAAATGGGTCAGATGAACTCTATAGCATTCCTCAGGTCATCCCCAGTCATTTTTTCAAAGAAATTTTCAATGTACAGACACGACTTTTCTAGAGATTTATTATAGTATAGATATGCTGATACCCACATATTTATTTAAATTTATTTAAGAAAAAAATGAATAGGTTCCTCCCTAAAAATTAGTATATCTTTTTTGTTTGTGGTCCGATTTTGACAAAACAAAGTGCAGATCCCTGTCTAAGCTTCAAGCAGTATATTTGTGAAAGTCTCATCAAAATAGTTTTCTTAGTTTCCGAGATCCTTAAGTTCAAACAGACAAACAGATAAACAGACAATAATTTTAAAAATGGATCAGATGAACTCTATAGCATTCCCCAGGTCATCCCCAGTCATTTTTTCAAAGAAATTTTCAATGGACAGGCACGACTTTTCTCGAGATTTATTATAGTATAGATATGCTGATACCCACATATTTATTTAAATTTATTTAAGAAAAAAAAAAATGAATAGGTTCCTCCCTAAACATTAATATATCTTTTTTGTTTGTGGTCCGCTTTTGATAAAACCGAGTGGAGATCCCTTTCTAAGCTTCAAGCATTATACTTGGGAAAGTCTCATCAAAATCCATTTCTTAGTTTCCGCGATCCTTAAGTTCAATCAGACAAACAGACAAACAGGCAATAATTTTAAAAATGGATCAGATGAACTCTATAGCATTCCCCAGGTCATCCCCAGTCGTTTTTTCAAAGAAATTTTCAATGTACAGACACGACTTTTTTAGAGAGTTTTTATAGTATAGATATGCTGATACCCACATATTTATTTAAATTTATTTAAGAAAAAAAATGAATAGGTTCCTCCCTAAACATTAGTATATCTTTTTTGTTTGTGGTTCGATTTTGACAAAACAAAGTGCAGATCCCTTTTTAGGCTTCAAGCAGTATACTTGGGAAGTCTCATCAAAATCCATTTCTTAGTTTCCGAGATCCTTAAGTTCAAACAGATAAACAGACAATAATTTTAAAAATGGATCAGATGAACTCTATAGCATTCCCCAGGTCATCCCCAGTCATTTTTTCAAAGAAATTTTCAATGTACAGGCACGACTTTTCTAGAGATTTATTAAAGTATAGATATGCTGATACCCACATATTTATTTAAATTTATTTAAGAAAAAAAGTTTCATAGGTTCCTCCCTAAACATTAGTATATCTTTTTTGTTTGTGGTCCGATTTTGATAAAACCGAGTGGAGATCCCTTTCTAAGCTTCAAGCAGTATATTTGTGAAAGTCTCATCAAAATCCATTTCTGAGTTTCCGCGATCCTTAAGAAACAGACAAACAGATAAACAGACAAACAGACAGACAATAATTTTAAAAATGGGTCAGATGAACTCTATAGCATTCCCCAGGTCATCCCCAGTCATTTTTTCAAAGAAATTTTCAATGTACAGACACGACTTTTCTAGAGATTTATTATAGTATAGATATGCTGATACCCACATATTTATTTAAATCTATTTAAAAAAAAAAAATTCATAGGTTCCTCCCTAAACATTAGTATATCTTTTTTGTTTGTGGCCCGATTTTGATAAAACCGAGTTGAGATCCCTTTCTAAGCTACAAGCAGTATATTTGCGAAAGTCTCATCAAAATCCATTTCTTAGTTTCCGAGATCATTAAGTTCAAACAGACAAAGAGGCAATAATTTTAAAAATGGATCAGATGAACTCTATAGCATTCCCCTGGTCATCCCCAGTCATTTTTTCAAAGAAATTTTCAATGTACAGACACGACTTTTCTCGAGATTTATTAAAGTATAGATATGCTGATACCCACATATTTATTTAAATTTATTTAAGAAAAAAAGTTTCATAGGTTCCTCCCTAAACATTAGTATATCTTTTTTGTTTGTGGTCCGATTTTGATAAAACCGAGTGGAGATCCCTTTCTAAGCTTCAAGCATTATATTTGTGAAAGTCTCATCAAAATCCATTTCTGAGTTTCCGCGATCCTTAAGAAACAGACAAACAGATAAACAGACAAACAGACAGACAATAATTTTGAAAATGGGTCAGATGAACACTATAGCATTCCCCAGGTCATCCCCAGTCATTTTTTCAAAGAAATTTTCAATGTACAGACACGACTTTTCTAGAGATTTATTATAGTATAGATATGCTGATACCCACATATTTATTTAAATCTATTTAAAAAAAAAAATTCATAGGTTCCTCCCTAAACATTAGTATATCTTTTTTGTTTGTGGTCCGATTTTGATAAAACCGAGTGGAGATCCCTTTCTAAGCTTCAAGCAGTATATTTGTGAAAGTCTCATCAAAATCCATTTCTTAGTTTCCGAGATCATTAAGTTCAAACAGACAAAGAGGCAATAATTTTAAAAATGGATCAGATGAACTCTATAGCATTCCCCTGGTCATCCCCAGTCATTTTTTCAAAGAAATTTTCAATGTACAGACACGACTTTTCTCGAGATTTATTAAAGTATAGATATGCTGATACCCATATATTTATTTAAATTTATTTAAGAAAAAAAGTTTCATAGGTTCCTCCCTAAACATTAGTATATCTTTTTTGTTTGTGGTCCGATTTTGATAAAACCGAGTGGAGATCCCTTTCTAAGCTTCAAGCAGTATATTTGTGAAAGTCTCATCAAAATCCATTTCTGAGTTTCCGCGATCCTTAAGAAACAGACAAACAGATAAACAGACAAACAGACAGACAATAATTTTGAAAATGGGTCAGATGAACTCTATAGCATTCCCCAGGTCATCCCCAGCCATTTTTTCAAAGAAATTTTCAATGTACAGACACGACTTTTCTAGAGATTTATTATAGTATAGATATGCTGATACCCACATATTTATTTAAATCTATTTAAAAAAAAAAAATTCATAGGTTCCTCCCTAAACATTAGTATATCTTTTTTGTTTGTGGCCCGATTTTGATAAAACCGAGTTGAGATCCCTTTCTAAGCTACAAGCAGTATATTTGCGAAAGTCTCATCAAAATCCATTTCTTAGTTTCCGAGATCATTAAGTTCAAACAGACAAAGAGGCAATAATTTTAAAAATGGATCAGATGAACTCTATAGCATTCCCCTGGTCATCCCCAGTCATTTTTTCAAAGAAATTTTCAATGTACAGACACGACTTTTCTCGAGATTTATTAAAGTATAGATATGCTGATACCCACATATTTATTTAAATTTATTTAAGAAAAAAAGTTTCATAGGTTCCTCCCTAAACATTAGTATATATTTTTTGTTTGTGGTCCGATTTTGATAAAACCGAGTGGAGATCCCTTTCTAAGCTTCAAGCAGTATATTTGTGAAAGTCTCATCAAAATCCATTTCTGAGTTTCCGCGATCCTTAAGAAACAGACAAACAGATAAACAGACAAACAGACAGACAATAATTTTGAAAATGGGTCAGATGAACTCTATAGCATTCCCCAGGTCATCCCCAGTCATTTTTTCAAAGAAATTTTCAATGTACAGACACGACTTTTCTAGAGATTTATTATAGTATAGATATGCTGATACCCACATATTTATTTAAATCTATTTAAAAAAAAAAAATTCATAGGTTCCTCCCTAAACATTAGTATATCTTTTTTGTTTGTGGCCCGATTTTGATAAAACCGAGTTGAGATCCCTTTCTAAGCTACAAGCAGTATATTTGCGAAAGTCTCATCAAAATCCATTTCTTAGTTTCCGAGATCATTAAGTTCAAACAGACAAAGAGGCAATAATTTTAAAAATGGATCAGATGAACTCTATAGCATTCCCCTGGTCATCCCCAGTCATTTTTTCAAAGAAATTTTCAATGTACAGACACGACTTTTCTCGAGATTTATTAAAGTATAGATATGCTGATACCCACATATTTATTTAAATTTATTTAAGAAAAAAAGTTTCATAGGTTCCTCCCTAAACATTAGTATATCTTTTTTGTTTGTGGTCCGATTTTGATAAAACCGAGTGGAGATCCCTTTCTAAGCTTCAAGCAGTATATTTGTGAAAGTCTCATCAAAATCCATTTCTGAGTTTCCGCGATCCTTAAGAAACAGACAAACAGATAAACAGACAAACAGACAGACAATAATTTTAAAAATGGGTCAGATGAACTCTATAGCATTCCCCAGGTCATCCCCAGTCATTTTTTCAAAGAAATTTTCAATGTACAGACACGACTTTTCTAGAGATTTATTATAGTATAGATATGCTGATACCCACATATTTATTTAAATTTATTTAAGAAAAAAAGTTTCATAGGTTCCTCCCTAAACATTAGTATATCTTTTTTGTTTGTGGTCCGATTTTGATAAAACCGAGTGGAGATCCCTTTCTAAGCTTCAAGCAGTATATTTGTGAAAGTCTCATCAAAATCCATTTCTGAGTTTCCGCGATCCTTAAGAAACAGACAAACAGATAAACAGACAAACAGACAGACAATAATTTTAAAAATGGGTCAGATGAACTCTATAGCATTCCCCAGGTCATCCCCAGTCATTTTTTCAAAGAAATTTTCAATGTACAGACACGACTTTTCTAGAGATTTATTATAGTATAGATATGCTGATACCCACATATTTATTTAAATTTATTTAAGAAAAAAATGAATAGGTTCCTCCCTAAAAATTAGTATATCTTTTCTGTGTATATTTGTGAAAGTCTCATCAAAATCCATTTCTTAGTTTCCGAGATCATTAAGTTCAAACAGACAAAGAGGCAATAATTTTAAAAATGGATCAGATGAACTCTATAGCATTCCCCTGGTCATCCCCAGTCATTTTTTCAAAGAAATTTTCAATGTACAGACACGACTTTTCTAGAGATTTATTATAGTATAGATATGCTGATACCCACATATTTATTTAAATTTATTTAAGAAAAAAAAATGAATAGGTTCCTCCCTAAAAATTAGTATATCTTTTTTGTTTGTGGTCCGATTTTGACAAAACAAAGTGCAGATCCCTGTCTAAGCTTCAAGCAGTATATTTGTGAAAGTCTCATCAAAATAGTTTTCTTAGTTTCCGAGATCCTTAAGTTCAAACAGACAAACAGATAAACAGACAATAATTTTAAAAATGGATCAGATGAACTCTATAGCATTCCCCAGGTCATCCCCAGTCATTTTTTCAAAGAAATTTTCAATGGACAGGCACGACTTTTCTCGAGATTTATTATAGTATAGATATGCTGATACCCACATATTTATTTAAATTTATTTAAGAAAAAAAAAAATGAATAGGTTCCTCCCTAAACATTAATATATCTTTTTTGTTTGTGGTCCGCTTTTGATAAAACCGAGTGGAGATCCCTTTCTAAGCTTCAAGCAGTATACTTGGGAAAGTCTCATCAAAATCCATTTCTTAGTTTCCGCGATCCTTAAGTTCAATCAGACAAACAGACAAACAGGCAATAATTTTAAAAATGGATCAGATGAACTCTATAGCATTCCCCAGGTCATCCCCAGTCGTTTTTTCAAAGAAATTTTCAATGTACAGACACGACTTTTTTAGAGAGTTTTTATAGTATAGATATGCTGATACCCACATATTTATTTAAATTTATTTAAGAAAAAAAAATGAATAGGTTCCTCCCTAAACATTAGTATATCTTTTTTGTTTGTGGTCCGATTTTGACAAAACAAAGTGCAGATCCCTTTTTAAGCTTCAAGCAGTATACTTGGGAAGTCTCATCAAAATCCATTTCTTAGTTTCCGAGATCCTTAAGTTCAAACAGATAAACAGACAATAATTTTAAAAATGGATCAGATGAACTCTATAGCATTCCCCAGGTCATCCCCAGTCATTTTTTCAAAGAAATTTTCAATGTACAGGCACGACTTTTCTCGAGATTTATAAAAGTATAGATATGCTGATACCCACATATTTATTTAAATTTATTTAAGAAAAAAAGTTTCATAGGTTCCTCCCTAAACATTAGTATATCTTTTTTGTTTGTGGTCCGATTTTGATAAAACCGAGTGGAGATCCCTTTCTAAGCTTCAAGCAGTATATTTGTGAAAGTCTCATCAAAATCCATTTCTGAGTTTCCGCGATCCTTAAGAAACAGACAAACAGATAAACAGACAAACAGACAGACAATAATTTTAAAAATGGGTCAGATGAACTCTATAGCATTCCCCAGGTCATCCCCAGTCATTTTTTCAAAGAAATTTTCAATGTACAGACACGACTTTTCTAGAGATTTATTATAGTATAGATATGCTGATACCCACATATTTATTTAAATCTATTTAAAAAAAAAAATTTCATAGGTTCCTCCCTAAACATTAGTATATCTTTTTTGTTTGTGGCCCGATTTTGATAAAACCGAGTTGAGATCCCTTTCTAAGCTACAAGCAGTATATTTGCGAAAGTCTCATCAAAATCCATTTCTTAGTTTCCGAGATCATTAAGTTCAAACAGACAAAGAGGCAATAATTTTAAAAATGGATCAGATGAACTCTATAGCATTCCCCTGGTCATCCCCAGTCATTTTTTCAAAGAAATTTTCAATGTACAGACACGACTTTTCTAGAGATTTATTATAGTATAGATATGCTGATACCCACATATTTATTTAAATTTATTTAAGAAAAAAAAATGAATAGGTTCCTCCCTAAAAATTAGTATATCTTTTTTGTTTGTGGTCCGATTTTGACAAAACAAAGTGCAGATCCCTGTCTAAGCTTCAAGCAGTATATTTGTGAAAGTCTCATCAAAATAGTTTTCTTAGTTTCCGAGATAATTAAGTTCAAACAGACAAACAGATAAACAGACAATAATTTTAAAAATGGATCAGATGAACTCTATAGCATTCCCCAGGTCATCCCCAGTCATTTTTTCAAAGAAATTTTCAATGGACAGGCACGACTTTTCTCGAGATTTATTATAGTATAGATATGCTGATACCCACATATTTATTTAAATTTATTTAAGAAAAAAAAAATGAATAGGTTCCTCCCTAAACATTAATATATCTTTTTTGTTTGTGGTCCGCTTTTGATAAAACCGAGTGGAGATCCCTTTCTAAGCTTCAAGCAGTATACTTGGGAAAGTCTCATCAAAATCCATTTCTTAGTTTCCGCGATCCTTAAGTTCAATCAGACAAACAGGCAATAATTTTAAAAATGGATCAGATGAACTCTATAGCATTCCCCAGGTCATCCCCAGTCGTTTTTTCAAAGAAATTTTCAATGAACAGACACGACTTTTTTAGAGAGTTTTTATAGTATAGATATGCTGATACCCACATATTTATTTAAATTTATTAAAGAAAAAAAAATGAATAGGTTCCTCCCTAAACATTAGTATATCTTTTTTGTTTGTGGTCCGATTTTGACAAAACAAAGTGCAGATCCCTTTTTAAGCTTCAAGCAGTATACTTGGGAAAGTCTCATCAAAATCCATTTCTTAGTTTCCGAGATCCTTAAGTTCAAACAGATAAACAGACAATAATTTTAAAAATGGGTCAGATGAACTCTATAGCATTCCCCAGGTCATCCCCAGTCATTTTTTCAAAGAAATTTTCAATGTACAGGCACGACTTTTCTCGAGATTTATTAAAGTATAGATATGCTGATACCCACATATTTATTTAAATTTATTTAAGAAAAAAAGTTTCATAGGTTCCTCCCTAAACATTAGTATATCTTTTTTGTTTGTGGTCCGATTTTGATAAAACCGAGTGGAGATCCCTTTCTAAGCTTCAAGCAGTATATTTGTGAAAGTCTCATCAAAATCCATTTCTGAGTTTCCGCGATCCTTAAGAAACAGACAAACATATAAACAGACAAACAGACAGACAATAATTTTAAAAATGGGTCAGATGAACTCTATAGCATTCCCCAGGTCATCCCCAGTCATTTTTTCAAAGAAATTTTCAATGTACAGACACGACTTTTCTAGAGATTTATTATAGTATAGATATGCTGATACCCACATATTTATTTAAATCTATTTAAAAAAAAAAATTTCATAGGTTCCTCCCTAAACATTAGTATATCTTTTTTGTTTGTGGCCCGATTTTGATAAAACCGAGTTGAGATCCCTTTCTAAGCTACAAGCAGTATATTTGCGAAAGTCTCATCAAAATCCATTTCTTAGTTTCCGAGATCATTAAGTTCAAACAGACAAAGAGGCAATAATTTTAAAAATGGATCAGATGAACTCTATAGCATTCCCCTGGTCATCCCCAGTCATTTTTTCAAAGAAATTTTCAATGTACAGACACGACTTTTCTAGAGATTTATTATAGTATAGATATGCTGATACCCACATATTTATTTAAATTTATTTAAGAAAAAAAAATGAATAGGTTCCTCCCTAAAAATTAGTATATCTTTTTTGTTTGTGGTCCGATTTTGACAAAACAAAGTGCAGATCCCTGTCTAAGCTTCAAGCAGTATATTTGTGAAAGTCTCATCAAAATAGTTTTCTTAGTTTCCGAGATCCTTAAGTTCAAACAGACAAACAGATAAACAGACAATAATTTTAAAAATGGATCAGATGAACTCTATAGCATTCCCCAGGTCATCCCCAGTCATTTTTTCAAAGAAATTTTCAATGGACAGGCACGACTTTTCTCGAGATTTATTATAGTATAGATATGCTGATACCCACATATTTATTTAAATTTATTTAAGAAAAAAAAAATGAATAGGTTCCTCCCTAAACATTAATATATCTTTTTTGTTTGTGGTCCGCTTTTGATAAAACCGAGTGGAGATCCCTTTCTAAGCTTCAAGCAGTATACTTGGGAAAGTCTCATCAAAATCCATTTCTTAGTTTCCGCGATCCTTAAGTTCAATCAGACAAACAGGCAATAATTTTAAAAATGGATCAGATGAACTCTATAGCATTCCCCAGGTCATCCCCAGTCGTTTTTTCAAAGAAATTTTCAATGAACAGACACGACTTTTTTAGAGAGTTTTTATAGTATAGATATGCTGATACCCACATATTTATTTAAATTTATTAAAGAAAAAAAAAATGAATAGGTTCCTCCCTAAACATTAGTATATCTTTTTTGTTTGTGGTCCGATTTTGACAAAACAAAGTGCAGATCCCTTTTTAAGCTTCAAGCAGTATACTTGGGAAAGTCTCATCAAAATCCATTTCTTAGTTTCCGCGATCCTTAAGTTCAAACAGACAAACAGATAAACAGACAAACAGACAGACAATAATTTAAAAAATGGGTCAGATGAACTCTATAGCATTCCCCAGGTCATCCCCAGTAATTTTTTCAAAGAAATTTTCAATGTACAGACACGACTTTTCTAGAGATTTATTATAGTATAGATATGCTGATACCCACATATTTATTTAAATTTATTTAAGAAAAAAAATGAATAGGTTCCTCCATAAACATTAGTATATCTTTTTTGTTTGTGGTCCGATTTTGACAAAACAAAGTGCAGATCCCTTTTTAAGCTTCAAGCAGTATATTTGTGAAAGTCTCATCAAAATCCATTTCTTAGTTTCCGCGATCCTTAAGTTCAAACAGACAAACAGACAAACAGACAGACAATAATTTTAAAAATGGGTCAGATGAACTCTATAGCATTCCTCAGGTCATCCCCAGTCATTTTTTCAAAGAAATTTTCAATGTATAGACACGACTTTTCTAGAGATTTATTATAGTATAGATATGCTGATACCCACATATTTATTTAAATTTATTTAAGAAAAAAATGAATAGGTTCCTCCCTAAAAATTAGTATATCTTTTTTGTTTGTGGTCCGATTTTGACAAAACAAAGTACAGATCCCTTTCTAAGCTTCAAGCAGTATATTTGTGAAAGTCTCATCAAAATCCATTTCTTAGTTTCCGCGATCCTTAAGTTCAAACAGACAAACAGATAAACAGACAAACAGATAAACAGACAGACAATAATTTTAAAAATGGGTCAGATGAACTCTATAGCATTCCTCAGGTCATCCCCAGTCATTTTTTCAAAGAAATTTTCAATGTATAGACACGACTTTTCTAGAGATTTATTATAGTATAGATATGCTGATACCCACATATTTATTTAAATTTATTTAAGAAAAAAATGAATAGGTTCCTCCCTAAAAATTAGTATATCCTTTTTGTTTGTGGTCCGATTTTGACAAAACAAAGTACAGATCCCTTTCTAAGCTTCAAGCAGTATATTTGTGAAAGTCTCATCAAAATCCATTCCTTAGTTTCCGCGATCCTTAAGAAACAGACAAACAGATAAACAGACAAACAGATAAACAGACAAACAGACAGACAATAATTTTAAAAATGGGTCAGATGAACTCTATAGCATTCCCCAGGTCATCCCCAGTAATTTTTTCAAAGAAATTTTCAATGTACAGACACGACTTTTCTAGAGATTTATTATAGTATAGATATGCTGATACCCACATATTTATTTAAATTTATTTAAGAAAAAAAATGAATAGGTTCCTCCATAAACATTAGTATATCTTTTTTGTTTGTGGTCCGATTTTGACAAAACAAAGTGCAGATCCCTTTTTAAGCTTCAAGCAGTATATTTGTGAAAGTCTCATCAAAATCCATTTCTTAGTTTCCGCGATCCTTAAGTTCAAACAGACAAACAGATAAACAGACAGACAATAATTTTAAAAATGGGTCAGATGAACTCTATAGCATTCCTCAGGTCATCCCCAGTCATTTTTTCAAAGAAATTTTCAATGTATAGACACGACTTTTCTAGAGATTTATTATAGTATAGATATGCTGATACCCACATATTTATTTAAATTTATTTAAGAAAAAAATGAATAGGTTCCTCCCTAAAAATTAGTATATCTTTTTTGTTTGTGGTCCGATTTTGACAAAACAAAGTACAGATCCCTTTCTAAGCTTCAAGCAGTATATTTGTGAAAGTCTCATCAAAATAGTTTTCTTAGTTTCCGAGATCGTTAAGTTCAAACAGACAAACAGATAAACAGACAATAATTTTAAAAATGGATCAGATGAACTCTATAGCATTCCCCAGGTCATCCCGTCATTTTTTCAAAGAAATTTTCAATGTACAGGCACGAATTTTCTCGAGATTTATTATAGTATAGATATGCTGATACCCACATATTTATTTAAATTTATTTAAGAAAAAAAGTTTCATAGGTTCCTCCCTAAACATTAGTATATCTTTTTTGTTTGTGGTCCGATTTTGATAAAACCGAGTGGAGATCCCTTTCTAAGCTTCAAGCAGTATATTTGTGAAAGTCTCATCAAAATCCATTCCTTAGTTTCCGCGATCCTTAAGAAACAGATAAACAGACAAACAGACATACAGACAGACAATAATTTTAAAAATGGGTCAGATGAACTCTATAGCATTCCCCAGGTCATCCCCAGTAATTTTTTCAAAGAAATTTTCAATGTACAGACACGACTTTTCTAGAGATTTATTATAGTATAGATATGCTGATACCCACATATTTATTTAAATTTATTTTAAAAAAAATATTTCATAGGTTCCTTCCTAAACATTAGTATATCTTTTTTGTTTGTGGTCCGATTTTGATAAAACCGAGTGGAGATCCCTTTCTGAGCTTCAAGCAGTATATTTGTAAAAGTCTCATCAAAATCCATTTCTTAGTTTCCGAGATCATTAAGTTCAAACAGACAAAGAGGCAATAATTTTAAAAATGGATCATATGAACTCTATAGTATTCCCCTGGTCATCCCCAGTCATTTTTTCAAAGAAATTTTCAATGTACAGACACGACTTTTCTAGAGATTTATTATAGTATAGATATGCTAATACCCACATATTTATTTAAATTTATTTAAGAAAAAAAATGAATAGGTTCCTCCCTAAACATTAGTATATTTTTTTTGTTTGTGGTCCGATTTTGACAAAACAAAGTGCAGATCCCTTTCTAAGCTGCAAGCAGTATATTTGTGAAAGACTCATCAAAATAGTTTTCTTAGTTTCCGAGATCCTTAAGTTCAAACAGATAAACAGACAATAATTTTAAAAATGGATCAGATGAACTCTATAGCATTCCCCAGGTCATGCCCAGTAATTTTTTCAAAGAAATTTTCAATGTACAGGCACGACTTTTCTCGAGATTTATTATAGTATAGATATGCTGATACCCACATATTTATTTAAATTTATTTAAGAAAAAAAATTTCATAGGTTCCTCCCTAAACATTAGTATATCTTTTTTGTTTGTGGTCCGATTTTGATAAAACCGAGTGGAGATCCCTTTCTAAGCTTCAAGCAGTATACTTGGGAAAGTCTCATCAAAATCCATTTCTTAGTTTCCGCGATCCTTAAGTTCAAACAGACAAACAGGCAATAATTTTAAAAATGGATCAGATGAACGCTATAGCATTCCCCAGGTCATCCCCAGTCATTTTTTCAAAGAAATTTTCAATGTACAGGCACGACTTTTCTAGAGATTTATTATAGTATAGATATGCTGATACCCACATATTTATTTAAATTTATTTAAGAAAAAAAATTTCATAGGTTCCTCCCTAAACATTAGTGTTATCGCCACTATCTAAAATCTATTACTTGCTAGAATTAATCAATCTCTTATCGATAAACTATAATGACATGTAAATGACAGATCGTAGAATGACTTCTATAAATGCGCCAAATCTCTCGTTTCGTTTTTGTACTTTAATAAGCTCGAATGCACAAAGCGCAGCTAAAAAGCAAATTATATAGAAATGATCTTACGTCTTGGTGTCATACCTTAAAGTATGTATAATTTCCCTTTCATATATATATTATACTAAGAAACAGAATTCATTGTAACTTATTCCCGAAACGCATTGCAAATCAACGCATATATTTCGAATAAAGCATATATCTACATTTAGCTCTCGCCGTTTTCGTTCAAGATTCTAGGAAAATCAGCACCACAAAAGGATTCGCTTGAATGCTGCTGGTATACGTACACGTGCCCCTGCTAACCTCAAAGTAAGTACAATATGAATTTTGCATTTAGAAGTCAACCACCACACCCGCTGCAATGTTCACATTGCAAAAACGACAAGATTAAAGAGGACTTCATTTTCTGCGTCAAATGTCAAAACGCGTTCCATGAATCTTGTGCCTACGCTGTTTCCGACTCCTCTCTGCAAGTATGGAAATGTCTTAAATGCTTAGAATCGACTTCATCGCCATCAACCAAAAGTTCTTCAAGCCGCAGTTCTAGTTTGACAAATCGTGCAGTCGAACTTGAGCTTCAACGTTTGGAGGAAGAGAAACAGATGGCCATAGCGCGGGACAAAGATTTTCTTGATAGAAAATATAAAATTCTTGAAATGCATAACTTCAACATGCCACATCGGCGTCAAGAAAATTCAGATAGTCGCAGTTCTGTAAGATCAATGTATTTCGATACGATAACAAGCAACGTCGAAAGACATTCAAAAAACTTGTCATTGTACCCTAATGTATCCATTACCGATACATGCGAGTAAAACAAAATGCAAACTGAATCAACGTTTGTTAACGAGGCTGCCGCTTCAGTGCGGTATCCAAATTCCATACTAACTTGCGTGCCGGAGAAGTCAGCAAATGCAGCTACAGTCGCTGTTCATCCTGACGCTAGAGTGCAGCGAACGAACTTGGCGCTAACGTGTGCGCCTATGACATCGACAACCTTCGATGAACAAGCTGCTACAGTGCAGCAAACGAATTCGGCGCTAACGTGCGCGCCTATGATATCGACAACCTTCGATGAACAAGCTGCTAGAGTGCAGCAAACCAATTCTGCGCTAACGTGCGCGCCTATGACATCGACAACCTTCGATAAGCCAGCTGCTAGAGTGCAGCAAACGAATTCGGCGCTAACGTGTGCGCCTATGACATCGACAACCTTCGATGAACAAGCTGCTAGAGTGCAGCAAACCAATTCTGCGCTAACGTGCGCGCCTATGACATCGACAACCTTCGATGAGCCAGCTGCTAGAGTGCAGCAAACGAATTCGGCGCTAACGTGCGCGCCTATGACATCGACAACTTTCGATCAATCCGCTGCTAGAGTGCAGCAAACGGATTTCGCACCAACGAACATTCCTATCATGTCAACAACTGCTCAATCTAATAACCTAGTGCATCAGCTAAATGGTTCCCTAATGTGGGAGCCTACGACGTCGACGCAAGCAGCAGCAGCTACTGCACAGACCGCCACTATAACGCAACATATGCAGTCTCTGCCTACGCCTTCAGCGGCAATAAAATCAAACTTTACATCGGCTTTTGCAAACTCTGTGCCTATATGTGCACCACAATCAAATTTTATTTCTCCAACAGCGCAAATGAACACACAGCTTAATTCAACATATTCTTTGAACACCAACTTATCTAGGACTCAAATAAGTGCACGCCAATCTGTGCCTAAGGAATTGCCTACCTTTTCCGGCCAGCCAGAAGAATGGCCGCTCTTTAGTTCTACATTTCAATGGTCAACAATAGTATGTGGCTTAACAGATGCCGAAAATTTGATAAGGCTCCAACGATGCCTCCGCGGCGAAGCCCTACAAGCTGTTAAACACATTCTCGTTCATCCCTCCTGTGTTGGTACTGCAATGTCCACTCTTAAATTGTTATATGGCCAGCCGGAAAAAATATTATATTCTGTAAAACATAGATTAAAGTTATTGCCACAAGTAAATCAAAACCAAATAGAAACATTTACACATTTTGCCATTGGTGTTAAAAACCTGCAGACAACTATCGAGGCATGCGGATTACACGAAGAAATAAATAACTCGAGTTGATAGAAAAACTGCCTCCAATTTATCAAAATAGTTGGGGTACACATAAACTTGATTTGGCAAAAATTAATAAGCGTCCAAACTTAGCTGAATTCTCCAATTGGATATATAATGTCGGTTTGTCTGCGAGCACTGTTGTTTCACCAAATTATTCTTCTTATATTGAGAAAACAGCTGTTCGTAATCTTGACAACAAGAAAGCTTATATTCACCTTCACAAAGATGGTAAAGAAGAAGAGAAAACATGTTGCGTATGTAAAAGGTTCTGCAATAATGTTGCTAGTTGCAAAATGTTTAAATCGATAGACCGTGGTGAAAAATGGAATGTAATAAGAAAAAATAATTTGTGTAAACAATGTTTGCAAAAACACTCAAACTTCGGATCGTGCGCAGAGGTATGCGGAGTAAATAATCATGCTCTGCTTCATAGAAACATGGATTGCAAGCAAAAATCATTCTCACCACAAATAAAATCGACTGAAATAGATGTTAAGCCCGAAAAACACAAACTAAATGCACATAGCTCACAAATTGGTGACATTCTATTTAAAATTATCCCGGTAACGTTAAAGGGAAATAATGAGAAAATAGTAAATACGTTTGAGTTTATTGACGAAGGCTCTTCAGTAAGTTTAATAGATGAAGAAATTGCTAATGAATTGCAATTAAGCGGCCAGCCACAAGCATTGTGTTTGAAGTGGACTGGTGAAATACAGCGCGAAGAAAAGTCTTCAAGAAACTTGAATGTCGAAATTTTAACAAGCAAAGCAAAGAAAATGAAACTGAATGTACACACCGTCGGTAACTTGTCGCTACCAATGCAAACAATAAATATTGCAGCTCTATGTAAACAATTTAGACATTTGCAAAATAATCCAATTCAAGGCTACGAAAACGCCAAACCGCGCCTTCTCATAGGTGTAGATAATTGGAAATTAGGAATTCCGCATATCATTCGAGAGGGAAGGCCTACAGAACCGGTAGCGATCAGGACTGCACTTGGGTGGTTAGTTTACGGAGCATGTAATAGCAAACAAAAACTTAGTGAATCTTACAGCCTGCACATATGCGAGTGTAGTTACGATGGTGATACAAAGTTACATGAAATGGTTAAACAATTCTACTCATTAGAAAATATTGGAGTTAATTTAGCGCCACAACTAAAGGAAAACCCCGAAGATGAACGTTGTCTAAATATGCTAAAGTCGCTAACCAAAAGACGTTCTGACGGTCATTACGAAACCGCACTTTTGTGGCGGTATGATAAATTCGAGCTCCCACAAAGCTACGACATGGCAAAGAAAAGACTTTTGTGTCTTGAGAAAAGGTTGCTTACTGATCCACAATTGCTAAGCGTTTTTAGAAAAACCATGTCAGATTATTTGGCTAAGGGTTATATCCGCAAGGCAAATGAGAACAAATTACGCGAAGAAGTCTGGTATTTGCCGATTTTTCCCGTATTCAACAAAAATAAACCGGGTAAAACCAGAATAGTCTGGGACGCTGCCGCTAAGGTTAACGGAGTGTCACTTAACAGTCTACTACTGAAAGGGCCAGACATGCTGGAATCGCTTCCAGGTATATTACATCGATTCAGACAGAAGTCTGTAGCTGTGTGTGGTGACATTGCCGATATGTTTCACCAGATCTTTATTCGACCTGATGATCAATACGCTCAATGTTTCCTATGGCAAGATTGCAAAACCGACATCGAACCGGAAATCTACTCAATGAATGTTATGATTTTCGGTGCCACTTGTGCACCGAACATTTCTCAATACATATATTAAAAATCTTAATGCATTAAATTTCGAAAAGGAATTTCCACAAGGAGCTAATACTATTAAGCGTAATCATTATGTTGATGATTATTTGGACTCCTTTGATACAGTAGAAGAAGCGATAAAGATAACCAAAGAGGTTAAATTTATACATAATCAAGGCGGCTTCTACATGCGTAATTGGACATCGAATGCAGACAAGGTTCTGCAAGAGCTCAATACCGAAACACAGGCCACTAGTAAAAGCTGCAGCGCTGAGACTATGGAGAAAGTGTTGGGAATATTTTGGATTCCAAGTGATGGCAAGTTTACTTTCAAAATATCAGCGATGAAATTAGAGAGTGTAATCTTCACTGGTGACCGTGCCCCTACCAAAAGAGAGGTATTACGATCGTTAATGTCAATATACGATCCTCTCGGTCTGCTGGGCCACTTTCTCATGTACGCGAAGATCCTAATGCAGGAAATTTGGCGCAGCGCTATTTCCTGGGACGAAGCGATTTTGCCGGAGCAGTTTTCGAAATGGATTAAGTGAGTAAAAATGCTCCCGGACTTAGAAAATATTCGTATAAGTCGCTGTTATCTTAAAAGTTTCGCTAACTACAACTCGCTCGATGTACAACTGCATACCTTTGTAGACGCTAGCGAAAATGGATACGCTTCAGTTTCATATTTCAGAATTACAGACGGTAAGGATGTCGTGTGTTCATTAATTGGGTCCAGAACTAAAGTGGCACCTTTAAAGCTGACATCTATTCCTCGCTTGGAGCTCATGGCCGTTGTTCAACCCCACGAATTAAAAATTACCCGAAAGGTCTATTGGTCAGATTCTAAAACGGTATTGAGCTGGCTACATTCTGATCATCGCAGATACAGCCAGTTCGTAGGATTTCGTGTAAGTGAAATTCTAGATTTAACTGATCGAAATGAGTGGAGGTGGATACCGACGAAGCTTAATGTCGCAGATGAAGCCACGAAGTGGGTGCCTAAGATAGATCTACAAAACGATAGCCGCTGGTTTAATGGCCCACAATTTTTATACATGTCTGACGATAAATGGCTGCCTAACATACATACAATCACAGATACGACGGAAATGAAGCGCCATCTATTGCATACAGCTACAGAATCAGAAGTAATCAAAGTAGAACGTTTCTCCAAGTGGAATCGAGTCGTGCGCGCTACAGGGTTTGCGCTACGTCTCATCGGTAATATGAACTACGCGGACGAAAACTACAGTACGGAGAACTAATTCAAAAAGAGATTAAAGCGGCGGAAAATGTCTTACACCGACAAGCTCAGAGGAGCGCCTTCGCTGAGGAAATTGAAAGGTTGAAAAGAAATAAGCTGTTACCTAAAGCGAGCCCATTATATAAGAAGTCTCCGTTTTTAGATGACAATAATATTTTGCGTATGGATGGTCGCGCAGACATGACATTTATTGCAGACGAGCCGAAAATGCCGGTAATTCTTCCAAAAGAAAATCCGATAACTATATTAATACTAATGCATTACCATAATCTATATCACCATTTAAATAATGAAACCGTGGCAAATGAAGTTCGCCAAATTTACTATATACCGCGCCTACGCGTCGTTTATAAGAAACATGTTCGAAATTGTCAAATGTGTAAAATCCAAAAGGCAGTACAGCAGATACCAGAAATGGCTAAGTTACCTCACGCGAGAATAACCGCTCATATTGCGCCATTTACTTTCACGGGCGTGGATTTTTTCGGAACTATTATGGTCACAGTAAACCGACACAAAGAAAAGCGATACGGAGTTTTATTCACGTGCTTAACCATAAGAGCGGTGCACGTTGAAATCGCATATTCTCTTAATACAAGTTCTTGTATATTGGCTATACGAAATTTTATGGCAAGGCGAGGTACCCCGCAAGAATTTTTTAGCGACAACGGGACAAATTTCATTGGCGCCGAGAGAACGCTGCGCGAAGCAGTTGCCGAAGTGGATCGTGATGAGCTCGTCCGTACCTTCACTTCTTCGTACACAAAATGGAATTTCAATCCGCCTCTTGCTCCACATATGGGAGGCGCCTGGGAACGTTTAGTGCGCTCCATAAAAACCGTCCTATATAAAATAACGCCAACTCGCACACCAAATGAAGAGCTTTTGAGAAGTATGCTGGCTGAAATCGAAAATATTGTTAACTCAAGGCCCTTAACGTACGTCCCTCTTGACGATAGCAATGCTGAAGCTATTACACCCAATCACCTTTTGCTGGGAAGTTCCAACGGCCTGAAACCATATGCATTGTTTGACGACAGCACAACTGTGCTAAGAAGCAGTTGGCTTGAATCGCAACGATATGCAGACAAATTTTGGAAAAGCTGGTTGACAGAATATTTACCGTCATTAACGTGTAGAACAAAATGGCATGTGAAGGTGAGACCATTATGCGTCGGAGATCTCGTCGTGGTGGTTGACTCTTCATGCCCTCGCAACGTCTGGCCACGAGGCAAAGTACTCCAAACGAGGTTAGCAAAGGATAGGCAGGTACGTAGTGAAAAATCATAACCAATAGTGGCATCTTAGATCGGCCCGTTTCAAAGATTGCTGTTTTAGACGTGGCTCGAGACCCGGAGTAAGGCGACGAAAGAACTTCTTGCCGTACTGGGGGGTGGAATGTTATCGCCACTATCTAAAATCTATTACTTGCTAGAATTAATCAATCTCTTATCGATAAACTATAATGACATGTAAATGACAGATCGTAGAATGACTTCTATAAACGCGCCAAATCTCTCTTTTCGTTTTTGTACTTTAATAAGCTCGAATGCACAAAGCGCAGCTAAAAAGCAAATTATATAAAAATCATCTTACGTCTTGGTTTTCATACCTTAAAGTATGTATAATTTCACTTTCATATATATATTATACTCAGAAACAGAATTCATTGTAACTTATTCCCGAAACAGGAATTTTAACAAAACGCATAGCAAATCAACGCATAGGTATATTTCGAATAAAGCATATATCTACATTTAGCTCTCGCCGTTTTCGTTCAAGATTCTAGGAAAATCAGGACGCTATCGTTCCGTTGTGAAACTGTCGCAACAATTAGTACATATATCTTTTTTGTTTGTGGTCCGATTTTGATAAAACCGAGTGGAGATCCCTTTCTAAGCTTCAAGCAGTATATTTGTGAAAGTCTCATCAAAATCGTTTTCTTAGTTTCTGAGATCCTTAAGTTCAAACAGGCAAACAGATAAACAGACAAACAGACAGACAATAATTTTAAAAATGGGTCAGATGAACTCTATAGCATTCCCCAGGTCATCCCCAGTCATTTTTTCAAAGAAATTTTCAATGTACAGACACGACTTTTCTAGAGATTTATTATAGTATAGATATGCTGATAACCACATATTTATTTAAATTTATTTAAGAAAAAAAAAATGAAGAGGTTCCTCCCTAAACATTAGTTTATCTTTTTTGTTTGTGGTCCGATTTTTAAACAAGCTTCAAGAAGTATATTTGTGAAAGTCTCATTTTATTTATTTATTTATAAATTTGTTTTAAGTCGACACAAACAAAGAGGTCGACTAAGGACAGATACTATTAAAATTGCACATAACTTAAAAACTAACAATGAATTAAAGTATTACATGAGATGTTTAAATTAAAGTATTACATGAGATGTTTGGAGAGGCAGTGTCTCCCATCCACCCACACATACGGTCGATTATTCACGGAATGTTGTCATCAGAGCTAGTTGGTTATTAACTGGAAAGATTAGAACAGAGGCCGGGTTTCCAATCCACCCTGACATACGGTCGAGTAATAACACTGGATCACAAATTCCAACTTTTTTTCTGCACCAGAGACGCCATAGTGAAATTCCTATGTAAAATCACCTAATTCCGAAAATCAAGGTTATTTTTACTTGAATGGTACCGTTTTTGAGATATTTACGATTTACCGTTATTTCAAAAAACAAAAAAGATGGCTCCACTTAATCGTGTATATCTCAAGAACAAACTGAGCTCTTCCAAAACGGTTTGAAAAATTTGAAAGCTTATAAAATTTACTATAATCAGTACATACAACACTTTTTGCTAGGTCCTGCAGATTCAAACATATTGAGCAATCATTACGGATTTTTTTAATTTTTTTTGAAACTCGATTCGTTCTGGCCAATCCTTTATGATGTAGTGGTCTTGACGAGTCCGGCTATCCCATTTGCATAGAAAGCAACAGTATTTTGTGTATCCACTTTGTAGACCACATAGCATTCCAACGACTTTAAAATCGGCACATATTTTCCAATCATGTTCTTCGTATTTGATTAACTTAAGCAATTTTTGCATATGTTTCCTTCGTATTTACTGCATGCGCGATCGGGATAGATGGCTTTTGGTTGCCAATATGCAATAATACGGCCTTTAAACTTAATTTATTGCCGTCTATGAACAATCGCCACTCTTTTGAATCATATGGTTCACCAAATTGTTTGAATAGACCAGCAATGTCTTTGCAGTAACAAACACTGTCCTCCTTCGTACAGTACTTGGAAAATTCTTCGTGACGAGTTCTATAATATGTTACCTTAACATCGGATGAAACAAATTTAAATTGTTGCATTCGAGAGACGTGTAGTTCGGCTTTTTCCTTTGACAATTCCAAATCCCTTATCCAATCATTGAGTTGTGCTTGTGACAAAGAATTTCTTTCGTATTCCGTTTGAAATTCAGTACAACATGATGCCGCGTAATCAGATACTACTGTTGACAATGAACTGGAGCCGGAACTAAAGTTAAATTTGATTCTGGCAATGTCGCTTCTGTTGAAATTAGTTCTGGTAATGACACTGTAGATACGTTCGCATAGGTTACTTTTCTGGACTTTCCAACCCCAAGTACTTTTGTAGTACAAATATAGCAGTCCGTTGAATGGCAAGTTGGTTCCCTCCACTTCATTGGTGTAATAAATTTCACACGTCGCCTAAATAGATAGTTTCAGAAATTAGTCAGCTATGCATTAAAAGGGAACAAATTCCTAATTTTTACAACGTACCTTTTTCCGAAGAAATCAATTCGACTGGGCATGTGGTGCACACAGTGTTCGGGGTCCATGGGTTTTCATTGTTTTTAGGCTCAATTCCAAAACACTTATAGTATGTAACTTTCAAAGGATTTGAAAACACACGTCTCATACTTTTAACAATAAATTGACCGCAGATGAAACAGAACATATTTGGATCATTTGTACACTCAAACTCTCGCGCCCTTTTATTCATTTTTTATTTTTAAGTAAATGACGGGTTATAAACTGCAATTATAAACTGAACAGTATCCGGCGAGCCTTGCAAGTATTATGAAGGAACAAGGCGCATGTACTCTTATTTATACTTAGATCCAGTAAAAATTCAAGCCTACCTAAACAAAAAGGTTCCCTAGTTCTACAAAGAAAACACTACCTGCCTCAAAAATATGCTCTTGTTTAAAATGTACCTAGGTTTGAGAAAACGACACTAACAGCTTTTTGTATCTAATAACTTTTCGAAAATCTACCTGCTAACTAACTGATATACGAATACTAACACATATGTACCAGTAGGGTACTTAAGCATTAAATGGATATATTTACTTGAATGCTTATAACTTTTGTATTAGTTCATCGATTTTGTTCACTGATAGCTTGTTTTTTTTTTGTAATAAAACAGAGCTTAGAGGGGGGAAAAAATATCTGCAAAAAAACAAAAAGTTTTCGAGATGCTTCCTCGCAAAGTACAAATTTTTTTATATTTTTACAAAAAAAATTTTAAAAATCCGTAATGATTGTTCACTATGTTTGAATCTGCAGGACCTAGCAAAAAGTGTTGTATGTACTGATTATAGTAAATTTTATAAGCTTTCAAATTTTTCAAACCGTTTTCGAATAGCTCAATTGAGATATAAGGTAAGTGGCTATAATTCCGTGGTACTAAGGATTTTTCTGACTTTGTACTCCTCCCAAGTTGAAACAAAAAAGTTAAACCTGAAAAACCGAATTGTTCCTATTTAATTGATTAATTTTGTTTAATTTCCAATTGCCAAAATTCGAAAATAACTAATAATATTTTTATAATAATTAAAATTAATGACTAACTCAGATGTCCCTAATTCCGTGGCAAAAAATTTCATGATGTACATAACTCCGTGGGAAATTGTCCCTAATTCCGTGGTATGAAGCAAGCCACATATTTCATTGCTAAAAATGTAAGATAAACTTAATTATTGCATTCAAAAACAATTTGTTATCAAGCAACAAAATAGTTTTTAAGGTTTTTACATTTATTTATTAAAATTTATACTTTTGCGCTTCTTTTAAAAGGTTTTTTTTGTTTTTTTTTTTAAATGCATATGCTTTGAGCTCTAAAACAAACTAAAAATTTAATTCAGTTATACTTTTTTGTTTGTATAAATAAATAACATATAAATTAAAAATTTTAATTCAATATCATTTTTTTTTTTTATCAGGAGAAGTTCTTGAGAACTTTAACAATTTATAAATAAAATTGCTTTCAGTAAAAATAAAGCCAGAAGCTTTCATTTTATAATTTTTAGTTTTATACTTTTTTTATAATTTTTATTTTATATTTTTTTTGTTTTTTTAGTGTTTTTTACTAAAATAAGTTCTTAAGAACTTTCAGAACCTATACAGAAAATAGTAATATAAATGAAAATTAAAAAAAAATTGAAGTTTAAAAATTTCATTCAGTATTTTTTTCTTTGTTTTTATATATTTGGTTTGTTTTGTTTCATTTTTGTTTCCTTCGTGTTTTTTTAATTTTTTTTCTGTGTGTTTTCTGTTTCTGTAACAAAACATGTATATAAAAAACAAAACAACATATGTATAAAAAAAAATAAATAAAACTGTATTCAATAATGAAGTAAAAAAATTGCATTCAATGTTTTTTTGCTTTGTTTTCTTTTTTGTTCTTTTATTTTTTTTTGTTTTTTTTTCAATTTTTTTTATTTTTTTAATTTTTTTAATTTTTTCTAATTTTTTTTATTTTTTTTTTATTTTTTTTTTTATTTTTTTGTTTTGTTTTTTATGTTTGGTTTAATAAAAAAATATAACTCAACAATTCAAAAATAGTTAAAGCTTTTAAAAAAATCAGCATAAAGGTAAACATTAATTCAATTCAACCAACTTTTGCCATTTTTTATAAAATAAAATTATGCACGTATTTTAAATAAAATGCGTTTTTATCGCGCCACCGAAAAACAGCTCTTTTCGTCTAGCTACTGCAACGTAAATGCGTAGCATACCACGGAATAAGGGACATTGTACAATTTAGTGGTACATAAATCCGTGGTAGCGACTTAAAGGGCAAATCAATAATTTTATTATTATTTTAATTTTTTATTACAAATATGCATTCAAAATAACGGTAGGGAACTTAAAAGCTTCACCATATTTTTAGTCTTTATTAGAAAATATCGAATTAATAAAAATTCAATAATGTCAACTTTTCGTTAAAATATTGTGTGCCACAGATTTTTCCAGGTCATATATTCACGAAAAGGTGAATAAACTTATACCACGGAATTACGTCAAGATCTTCTTTGGGGCTTTATTTAATGATTAAACGACTTTTTGGAGTAGGGTTCCTTATAAAAATTTTACTATAATAAAGAAAAAAAAAGTGTTAAATTACCCTAATTCCGTGGTACCCACGGAATTACGTACATTGAAAAACGAAATGTGTACCTAATTCCGTGGATCAGAAATAATGAATTAAAAGTAAAAAAAACTATTTCAATGTATATGGTGGTTATAAAAAATAGTTAATAAATGTTCATTGAGCACCTAAATGTAATAATTATGAAACAAAAGTATACGGTTAAAATTTTACAGCCTTAAGAATTTTCATTGGACTCCTTAACATTTTGCTTAAGACACCGTCATACAAAACACTTTTTATCTAGACTAACAACTTTTGATCGTGTCATATAAAATAAATATAGCCTAGAAAACAAAAAAGTATATCGATTTGTATCTCTTAAAGATAGATCTTTATAATTGCATTTTTAATTTAACTAAAATTTCTTCTAATTCCTTATTTGGCATAAAAAATCGAAATACCACGGAATAAGGTACTACCACGGAATTATAGCCACTTACCTTACACGATTAAGTGGAGCCATCTTTTTTGTTTTTTGAAATAACGGTAAATCGTAAATATCTCAAAAACGGTACCATTCAAGTAAAAATAACCTTGATTTTCGGAATTAGGAGGTGATTTTACATAGCAATTTCACTATGGCGTCTCTGGTGCATTTTGGCTGTAAACCAGTGTAATTTGTTTAAGTGTGTTCGTTGATATTGTGTGAGAAACTGGTGGAATGGACGCGATTCCACGCAGCGTTCGGGGTAACAACAATCAGCTTATGGAGGAACATTACACCTAGTAAAACCCTGCGATTTTCCAGAGAAGGTAAATTTAAGAGGAGAAGCCTACTTCTATAAGGGGGCAGGTGAGTAGTTGGATTCCAGTTAAGACCCCGCAAAGCAAAAATCAAGATTTGCTTTTGTACTGACTCAATCCGCTGTATATGAAGTTGATACAAGGGACACCAGACACACGAGCAATACTCAAGTATTGGACGAACCAGCGATGTGTAAACTTTCGTGAGGTACGGTCGTCAAATTCTTTAGCCCATCGTTTAACAAAACCAAGCACACCCACGGCTTTGTTAGCAATAGATGAAATATGCATATTAAAACTTAGTTTAGGGTCAAAAATAACACCTAAATCAGTTACAACAGATATGCGTTCCAAAAGAGAGTCGTTTAGTACGTAGGAGACCAAAACCGGCTTTACTCGATGAAAAGTCATTAGCTTACATTTCGAGCTATTCAATATTAATAAATTTACTGCACACCAGCAGCGAAATGAATCCAAATCGGCCTGAAAGAGATCTCCACGGGAAGGTACAGTAGGCGAATAGGTGAAACAAAGTTTCAATTCAGCCGCATACATAAAAGCTCGAGAATGAGAGATGATTTGGGGTAGCTCATTTATGAACAGGGTAAAGAGTAAGGGGCCAAGATGACTACCCTGGGGGACACCGGAAGTTACGTCAATGGACTTAGACAAAGTATTTTTAAACAACACCTGTTGAGTCCTGTTTGTAAGATAATTTCCAAGCCATAATAATAACTGATTTGCAAAACCCAGTGAATCGAGTTTATGGATTAAAAGCTCATGGTTGACAGAGTCGAAAGCTTTGCTGAAATCGGTATAGACCACATCCGTTTGGTTACCTTTCAAGAAACCGTCCATAACAAAGGAGGAGAACTCAAGCAAGTTAGTTGAGGTAGATCGTCGAGGTACAAAACCATGCTGACACGGTGATAATAAACACCTACACCGGTATTGCAGCTGGCGAGTTATTATGTGTTCAAAAATTTTAGGAATAGCTGAGAGCTTAGCTATGCCCCTATAATTCTCAATATTTGACCTGCTACCTTTTTTATGTAAAGGTATAATAAAAGATTGCTTCCAGATTGTAGGGAACGCAGCAGATTCAAGAGATAGTTTAAACAGTTTAAAAATTGGGGCAGATAAATGTATAGCACAGTAGCTCAACACGCAACTGGGAACACCATCCGGACCAGGGGAAAATGAAGGTTTCAGTTCAAGAAGACTTTGTAGAACAGAGTGTTTATCCAAAACAGGCATATGAATGCTATTAGAGCTATTTAAATTGTAAGGGTAGGGACTGGACTGGAACTTATTAGATGTGTAGGTCGACATAAAGAATTCTGCAAATAATTCAGAAATATCCTGATCCGAACTAGCACTCTTGGATCCAAAGGCGAAGGAAGATGGAATTCCGGTAGTTTTCCTTTTCGAATTGACAAAATTGTGGAACTTTTTCGGGTTGGTAAACAATTGGGTTTTACAGCACACTAAATAACTTTTGTAGCATTGTTGGTTGAGCAACTGAAGGTTGGAGCACGCCACCAAATATTTAGAATACTCAGCAGATGCACCTGTTCTTTGGAAACGCTTGTAAAACTTAGACTTAATATTACTGAGTCTCACCAGCTGTTTAGACCACCAGGGCGGCTTTGCCATACCAACACTAATGAAGCGAAAAGGGACACAGCTGTCGAAGAAACCATTTAGGGAACTGTAGAAAACTGAGGTTGCCGACTCGACGTCATCACAAGCATAGAGCTCCGTCTAGTCATGGGTGGCAAGCAACTCGTTGAGCATGACGAAGTTTGCTTTATAGAACCATCGCGTGCGTGATCGCTGTCTACCTTCGGTAGTAATACGCCCCCTGGGTTGCCTAGTGTCAAAAGCAATCTCAAGTGTAGGGTGAAGGGTATCTTCAGGAACAGATAACGGAGTAATGCGATTAAGAGCGACCCCTACAGAGTCGTCCACGAACACCAAGTCAAGTATTTTATTTTTACAATTTTGTACGTTGTTAATTTGTACGAGAGACGTGTCAGAAAGATCAATGAGAAAATCATGCTGTGTGGTAGGGGTTAAGATGTTTGAGTAACTAGAGCCGACCCAACTCACTACGAGTAAATTAAAATCACCAAGAACTAAAAGGCGATCTTTGTCCGGTAACTGAGAATACAGACTTCTAATAACGGAGTTATGACGATTATAAACAAGTAAATTCGACTGAGGCGGTATGTACGAGCAGGAGATAAATACGCAGGAACCAGGCAATGAAAGCTTCACAGCGATAACTTCAATATCAGACACATTGGCAAAGCTGACCAACTCAGATGGAAGACGTGAGTCAACAGCTATGAGGACGCCACCTGCCCTAGTTTCACGATCGCGCCGATAAACGACGTAATTGCTGCAGAAAATTTCAGAATTAAAGTTATCTGGCTTTAACCAGGTCTCAGTAAAAGCTATTGCATGGGCAGTAAAAGTCAAGCTATTAAGAAAAAGGTGATTCAATTTGGAGCGTAGGCCACGGACATTTTGGTAGTGGATAACTAAAGTTGACAACGTAGTTAAGCTATTCAGTTTTTTGAAGCGGAGCCAGTTCCTGTTTTGGGCTTACTCGTTTACAAATGTACAATAGAGTGTTCCGGCCAAAATTTAGGGTCAAGTACCCTATCGAAGAATGAGTCCGGCACTGAGACCCTAAAAGATGAAATGTCTCTTTCATACTTGAAATTGAATTTATAAACGCTAATGTTGCTAGTAGGGGCGACACCAAGTTTGGAGCAAACATATGAGCATTTCCGTAGAATGGTCAACCAGAGCAAAAATTTTAAATGTTAATAAAAATAAATTCTTGTTTAACCCTGTTATACAAAATTACCCAAATTTTTATAAATATAAAGCTTTGGAAGTTGATTTAAATTTTTTTTATGAAAAATTTGGCTTGAAACATAAAAATTTTTTTTTTCATTTCCAGTCAGTTTTAAAGGCCTGTTTCTTTTAAATTTTTTCACATGTTCGACTTATACTAGCGATCCTTTTTTGCAACAAAATACCCCCATGAATATCAGTTAAGACCATCAAAATGAAAGAAGAGTGAACGACGATGTCTTAACTGTAAATTTTTATTGATACTTTTACCTCTGCTGGATCGTACGTTCATACATTTTTTGTTACCACTTCTCAAGGAGTGTAAGGAAATGTATAGAACTACATTTCTAAAGCCGGTTGAGTGCACTTAATTAAAAACCAAAACTACTTCTCTTGAAGGGTTTACTAAACCTTTTTTTTTAATTCTCAAAGTTGCGTACGTTCGCGACCGTTTTGCATTTTGATATATTTTTTCCTACCAAAAACTGAAGCAAGAAAAAAGAGGTTGTTAATATGACTTTTTTGCATGGTTAATAATGGATCATAGGGTTTTGAATAATTTTAATGAAGTTATTCATAAATTTTCCAACCATACATTAAAGTTAGTATATTTTATGTTATGCAAGCCACTTTCGAGTCTTTCGGTGTGAGCCGCGGGATTTCAGTATCGTCTAATAATTTATGCTATCTTCTTTCTTTATAAATACAACATATAAGATTTAAACTTGTGAATTAAGTGTTCCAATTCATATAATTTGTAAAACATTATGCTGAAAATAGGAAAAGAAAGTGTATGGAAAAATCGTACGTTCGCGACCCGTACGTTCGCGACCGGTATTTAAGCGTATATATAAAAATGTACTGAAGATATTTTAAAGCGAAATAAACGAAAAGAAAGTCACTTTATGCCACTGCAATATGTTATCAACCATTTTGAAGAAATCCATTCCATTTCGCTGAATTTTGAATTTTTCCAGTTGCACAAAAAAGTCACTTCCATTATGCGTACGTTCGCGACCACAGGTTTATTGCCCCCACAGTCTAAACTAAAAATCGAACAAACCTGCCTCTTACACCTAAAATTGACCTTCCAAAATGCTATCGAAGTAGCAAAAAAAAAAAAACAAAAACCTATGTTTACTTTGTTTTTTGGCCCATAAAAGCGTACGAACGTACTGTTCGCGACCGTGGAAACACCCATATGTCTTAATATCTGCCTGAGTCAACGACGCATGCAGCCTAGAAACAAAAATGGCCCTTCGCGGTGGAACACCACTGACCACCCTGATAACATCAGTTTGCGGGGTCACTGTGTGCGAACACTCAGAAGAAGAGTCAAGATTTACGGCAGTATTCGAAACTTCAGGGTTGTTTTTATTCTTTTTAGACCTATCAGAAACGCGCCAATTGTTAAAGGGCACGGTTTGCCACTCACCACAAACGGTAGAAGCGGATTGAGAATCGGACAGTGTTATTGCCACCCGAAATAACAGCGGATTGAGTGCCCAAAATCAAAATCCTTTTCTTAGTTTCCGAGATCCTTAAGTTCAAACAAACAAACAGATAAACAGACAATAATTTTAAAAATGGATCAGATGAAATCTATAGCATTCGCCAGGTCATCCCCAGTCATTTTTTCAAAGAAATTTTCAATGTACAGACACGACTTTCCTAGAGATTTATTATAGTATAGATATGCTGATACCCACATATTTATTTAAATTTATTTAAGAAAAAAAAAAATGAATAGGTTCCTCCCTAAACATTAGTATATCTTTTTTGTTTGTGGTCCGATTTGGATAAAACAAAGTGAAGATCCCTTTCCAAGCTTCAAGCAGTATATTTGTGAAAGTCTCATCAAAATCCATTTCTTAGTTTCCGAGATCCTTAAGTTCAAACAGACAACCAGACAATAATTTTAAAAATGGAGAAGATGAACTCTATAGCATTCCCCAGGTCATCCCCAGTTATCTTTTCAAAGAAATTTTCAATGTACAGACACGACTTTTCTAGAGATTTATTATAGTACTAGCAGGGTACCCGGCGTTGCTCGGGATGTAAGTAGTTCATAAATTCCTGCTACCCTCAATTGCGAAGACAATTTACACGCTGAGAAGGTTCAGAAAAATATTTATTTTCGCACTTTATATCCGGTTATTGTATGGCAACCAACTAAAGTAAAAGCGTTTTTAATAGTCGAACTTCGACATTTTGTCATCTCCCTTTCATTTGACTCTTACGCTGTGCCAATCTCTATTCTATTATCTCTTTCTGCACCCCCTCTCCCTGTACTCTTCTCTCTTTCCCCATCTTTCTATTAGCATATCATATAACTTTAAACGACTTATTCTTGTATATTTGTATTTTTGTATATTTGTATATCCACTACTATCTCCCGAACGACTTCACTGATTTTAATGAAATTTGGTACACAGGTACTATGCTTTGTTTTAAGATTTTCTACTTTGGTGTTGCCACTTGGGTTGGTCCTTAGGGTTGCCACCTATATCAATTTTTTTTAATATTTAGCAATATATGGCAATATGGGTATCAAATTAAAGGTATTTTAGGACGTATACCAACCAAAATATTTTCGCGTAGTATTACCACCTAGAGTTCCCACCTGAAGGCATTTTATTTATTCCTTCAGATATCGACCACTATCCCGGGAACGGATAAACCGATTTCGATAATTTCATAGGTTCCTCCCTAAAAATTAGTATATCTTTTTTGTTTGTGGTCCGATTTTGATAAAACAAAGTGCAGATCCCTTTCTAAGTTTCAAGCAGTATATTTGTGAAAGTCTCATCAAAATCCATTGCTTAGTTTCCGAGATCCTTAAGTTCAAACAGACAAACAGACAGACAATAATTCTAAAAATGGGTCAGATGAACTCTATAGTATCCCCCAAGTCACCCCCAGTCATCTTTTCAAAGAAATTTTCAATGTACAGACACGACCCTTCTAGAGATTTATTATAGTATAGATAGATAGATAGATATGCTGATACCCACATAAATATTTATTTAAATTTATTTAAGAAAAAAAATTTCATAGGTTCCTCCCTAAAAATTAGTATATCTTTTTTGTTTGTGGTCCGATTTTGATAAAACAAAGTGCAGATCCCTTTCTAAGCTTCAAGCAGTATATTTGTGAAAGTCTCATCAAAATCCATTGCGTAGTTTCCGAGAGCCTTAAGTTCAAACAGACAAACAGACAAAAAGACAGACAATAATTCTAAAAATGGGTCAGATGAACTCTATAGTATCCCCCAAGTCACCCCCAGTCATCTTTTCAAAGAAATTTTCAATGTACAGACTCGACCCTTCTAGAGATTTATTATAAATAGTATAGATATGCTGATAGCCACATAAATATTTATTTAAATTTATTTAAGAAAAAAAATTTCATAGGTTCCTCCCTAAAAATTAGTATATCTTTTTTGTTTGTGGTCCGATTTTGATAAAACAAAGTGCAGATCCCTTTCTAAGCTTCAAGCAGTATATTTGTGAAAGTCTCATCAAAATCCATTGCGTAGTTTCCGAGAGCCTTAAGTTCAAACAGACAAACAGACAAAAAGACAGACAATAATTCTAAAAATGGGTCAGATGAACTCTATAGTATCCCCCAAGTCACCCCCAGTCATCTTTTCAAAGAAATTTTCAATGTACAGACTCGACCCTTCTAGAGATTTATTATAAATAGTATAGATATGCTGATAGCCACATAAATATTTATTTAAATTTATTTAAGAAAAAAAATTTCATAGGTTCCTCCCTAAAAATTAGTATATCTTTTTTGTTTGTGGTCCGATTTTGATAAAACAAAGTGCAGATCCCTTTCTAAGCTTCAAGCAGTATATTTGTGAAAGTCTCATCAAAATCCATTGCGTAGTTTCCGAGAGCCTTAAGTTCAAACAGACAAACAGACAAAAAGACAGACAATAATTCTAAAAATGGGTCAGATGAACTCTATAGTATCCCCCAAGTCACCCCCAGTCATCTTTTCAAAGAAATTTTCAATGTACAGACTCGACCCTTCTAGAGATTTATTATAAATAGTATAGATATGCTGATAGCCACATAAATATTTATTTAAATTTATTTAAGAAAAAAAATTTCATAGGTTCCTCCCTAAAAATTAGTATATCTTTTTTGTTTGTGGTCCGATTTTGATAAAACAAAGTGCAGATCCCTTTCTAAGCTTCAAGCAGTATATTTGTGAAAGTCTCATCAAAATCCATTGCGTAGTTTCCGAGAGCCTTAAGTTCAAACAGACAAACAGACAAAAAGACAGACAATAATTCTAAAAATGGGTCAGATGAACTCTATAGTATCCCCCAAGTCACCCCCAGTCATCTTTTCAAAGAAATTTTCAATGTACAGACACGACCCTTCTAGAGATTTATTATAGTATAGAAGATAGATAGATAGATATGCTGATACCCACATAAATACATATTTATTTAAATTTATTTAAGAAAAAAAATTGCATAGGTTCCTCCCTAAAAATTAGTATATCTTTTTTGTTTGTGGTCCGATTTTGATAAAACAAAGTGCAAATCCCTTTCTAAGCTTCAAGCAGTATATTTGTGAAAGTCTCATCAAAATCCATTGCTTAGTTTCCGAGATCCTTAAGTTCAAACAGACAACCAGACAAACAGACAGACAATAATTCTAAAAATGGGTCAGATGAACTCTATAGTATCCCCCAAGTCACCCCCAGTCATCTTTTCAAAGAAATTTTCAATGTACAGACACGACCCTTCTAGAGATTTATTATAGTATAGTACTAGCAGGGTACCCGGCGTTGCTCGGGATGTAAGTAGTTCATAAATTCCTGCTACCCTCAATTGCGAAGACAATTTACACGCTGAGAAGGTTCAGAAAATTATTTATTTTCGCACTTTATATCCGGTTATTGTATGGCAACCAACTAAAGTAAAAGCGTTTTTAATAGTCGAACTTCGACATTTTGTCATCTCCCTTTCATTTGACTCTTACGCTGTGCCAATCTCTATTCTATTATCTCTTTCTGCACCCCCTCTCCCTGTACTCTTCTCTCTTTCCCAATCTTTCTATTAGCATATCATATAACTTTAAACGACTTATTCTTGTGAAAGTCTCATCAAAATCCATTGCTTAGTTTCCGAGATCCTTAAGTTGAAACAGACAAACAGACAAACAGACAAACAGACAGACAATAATTCTAAAAATGGGTCAGATGAACTCTATAGTATCCCCCAAGTCACCCCCAGTCATCTTTTCAAAGAAATTTTCAATGAACAGACACGACCCTTCTAGAGATTTATTATAGTATAGAAGATACATAGATAGATAGATATGCTGATACCCACATAAATATTTATTTAAATTTATTTAAGAAAAAAAATTTCATAGGTTCCTCCCTAAAAATTAGTATATCTTTTTTGTTTGTGGTCCGATTTTGATAAAACAAAGTGCAGATCCCTTTCTAAGCTTCAAGCAGTATATTTGTGAAAGTCTCATCAAAATCCATTTCTTAGTTTCCGAAATCCTTAAGTTCAAACAGACAAACAGATAGACGATAATTCTAAAAATGAGTCAGATGAACTCTATAGTATTCCCCAAGTCACCCCCAGTAATTTTTTCAAAGAAATTTTCAATGCACAGACACGTCTTTTCTAGAGTTTTATTAAAGATATGCTGATACCCACATAAATATTTATTTAAATTTATTTAAGAAAAAAAATTTCATAGGTTCCTCCCTAAAAATTAGTATATCTTTTTTCTTTGTGGTCCGATTTTGATAAAACAAAGTGCAGATCCCTTTCTAAGCTTCAAGCAGTATATTTGTGAAAGTCTCATCAAAATCCATTGCTTAGTTTCCGAGATCCTTAAGTTCAAACAGACAGACAATAATTCTAAAAATGGGTCAGATGAACTCTATAGTATCCCCCAAGTCACCCCCAGTCATCTTTTCAAAGAAATTTTCAATGTACAGACACGACCCTTCTAGAGATTTATTATAGTATAGATATGCTGATACCCACATAAATATTTATTTAAATTTATTTAAGAAAAAAAATTTCATATGTTCCTCCCTAAAAATTAGTATATCTTTTTTGTTTGTGGTCCGATTTTGATAAAACAAAGTGCAGATCCCTTTCAATTCTTTCCCCATCTTTCTATTAGCATATCATATAACTTTAAACGACTTATTCTTGTGAAAGTCTCATCAAAATCCATTGCTTAGTTTCCGAGATCCTTAAGTTCAAACAGACAAACAGACAAACAGACAGACAATATTTCTAAAAATGGGTCAGATGAACTCTATAGTATCCCCCAAGTCACCCCCAGTCATCTTTTCAAAGAAATTTTCAATGAACAGACACGACCCTTCTAGAGATTTATTATAGTATAGAAGATACATAGATAGATAGATATGCTGATACCCACATAAATATTTATTTAAATTTATTTAAGAAAAAAAATTTCATAGGTTCCTCCCTAAAAATTAGTATATCTTTTTTGTTTGTGGTCCGATTTTGATAAAACAAAGTGCAGATCCCTTTCTAAGCTTCAAGCAGTATATTTGTGAAAGTCTCATCAAAATCCATTTCTTAGTTTCCGAGATCCTTAAGTTCAAACAGACAAACAGATAGACGATAATTCTAAAAATGAGTCAGATGAACTCTATAGTATTCCCCAAGTCACCCCCAGTAATTTTTTCAAAGAAATTTTCAATGCACAGACACGTCTTTTCTAGTGATTTATTATAGTATAGATATGCTAATATCCACATATTTATTTAAATTTATTTAAGAAAAAAAAAATGAATGGGTTTCCTCCCTAAACATTAGTATATCTTTTTTGTTTGTGGTCCGATTTTGATAAAACCGAGTGGAGATCCCTTTCTAAGCTTCAAGCAGTATATTTGTGAAAGTCTCATCAAAATCCATTGCTTAGTTTCCGAGATCCTTAAGTTCAAACAGACAAACAGACAAACAGACAGACAATAATTCTAAAAATGGGTCAGATGAACTCTATAGTATCCCCCAAGTCACCCCCAGTCATCTTTTCAAAGAAATTTTCAATGCACAGACACGACCCTTCTAGAGATTTATTATAGTATAGATATGCTGATACCCACATAAATATTTATTTAAATTTATTTAAGAAAAAAAATTTCATAGGTTCCTCCCTAAAAATTAGTATATCTTTTTTGTTTGTGGTCCGATTTTGATAAAACAAAGTGCAGATCCCTTTCTAAGCTCCAAGCAGTATATTTGTGAAAGTCTCATCAAAATCCATTTCTTAGTTTCCGAGATCCTTAAGTTCAAACAGACAAACAGATAGACGATAATTCTAAAAATGAGTCAGATGAACTCTATAGTATTCCCCAAGTCACCCCCAGTAATTTTTTCAAAGAAATTTTCAATGCACAGACACGTCTTTTCTAGAGTTTTATTAAAGATATGCTGATACCCACATAAATATTTATTTAAATTTATTTAAGAAAAAAAATTTCATAGGTTCCTCCCTAAAAATTAGTATATCTTTTTTGTTTGTGGTCCGATTTTGATAAAGCAAAGTGCAGATCCCTTTCTAAGCTTCAAGCAGTATATTTGTGAAAGTCTCATCAAAATCCATTGCTTAGTTTCCGAGATCCTTAAGTTCAAACAGACAAACAGACAGACAATAATTCTAAAAATGGGTCAGATGAACTCTATAGTATCCCCCAAGTCACCCCCAGTCATCTTTTCAAAGAAATTTTCAATGTACAGACACGACCCTTCTAGAGATTTATTATAGTATAGATAGATAGATAGATATGCTGATACCCACATAAATATTTATTTAAATTTATTTAAGAAAAAAAATTTCATAGGTTCCTCCCTAAAAATTAGTATATCTTTTTTGTTTGTGGTCCGATTTTGATAAAACAAAGTGCAGATCCCTTTCTAAGCTTCAAGCAGTATATTTGTGAAAGTCTCATCAAAATCCATTGCTTAGTTTCCGAGATCCTTAAGTTCAAACAGACAAACAGACAAACAGACAGACAATAATTCTAAAAATGGGTCAGATGAACTCTATAGTATCCCCCAAGTCACCCCCAGTCATCTTTTCAAAGAAATTTTCAATGTACAGACACGACCCTTCTAGAGATTTATTATAGTATAGATAGATATGCTGATACCCACATATTTATTTAAATTTATTTAAGAAAAAAAAATGAATAGGTTCCTCCCTAAAAATTAGTATATTTTTTTTGTTTGTGGTCCGATTTTGATAAAACAAAGTGAAGATCCCTTTCCAAGCTTCAAGCAGTATATTTGTGAAAGTCTCATAAAAATCCAGTTCTTAGTTTCCGAGATCCTTAAGTTCAAACAGACAATAATTTTAAAAATGGATCAGATGAACTCTATAGCATTCCCCAGGTCATCCCCAGTTATTTTTTCAAAGAAATTTTCAATGTACAGACACGACTTTTCTAGTGATTTATTATAGTATAGATATGCTAATATCCACATATTTATTTAAATTTATTTAAGAAAAAAAAAATGAATGGGTTTCCTCCCTAAACATTAGTATATCTTTTTTGTTTGTGGTCCGATTTTGATAAAACCGAGTGGAGATCCCTTTCTAAGCTTCAAGCAGTATATTTGGGAAAGTCTCATCAAAATCCATTTCTTAGTTTCCGCGATCCTTAAGTTCAAACAGACAAACAGATAAACAGACAAACAGACAGACAATAATTTCAAAAATGGGTCAGATGAACTCTATAGCATTCCCCAGTAATTTTTTCAAAGAAATTTTCAATGACAGACACGACTTTTCTAGAGATTTATTATAGTACTAGCAGACCCGGCAAACGTTGTTCTGCCTGACCAGTGACTTCCCTAGAAATACATTTTCAAATATTTTTCAATTAATTTTTAACATTTCATTTATTGCAGTGCTGTAGGGTATACAATATTTCTGGATTTAACTTCTTTTGTATAAACAAATAAATTTTTTGGATGTCCAACTCAAAAAACGGATCTTTTGAACTCAATGAGTATGACAAAAACCATTATGCGCTGCTGAGCAGATGTGTAGTTAGTATTTATTTAATTATATCCTATATCTACCACTTAACGCCACTATTATGATTTTATGAAAATCCTATAATACTCTGGATATGTATAAACGGCAATAACAAAAAAGAAAAATTATATGATTTGATTGAGATTTAAGAACGTTAAAATCTCACTAAAGCAAATACATTCAGGGATAGATATAACGAATTGAAATATTACTTAGCTTGTGGTCTTGGGACTGCCCACATTTCCAAAAAGTTTACAAATGTAGCCTATGTATGTCGTACCCAACGAAGAATTTAACGTATTGGAAAAGTTTAAAACAGATCAACCATAAACTTTGGACATTTTTGAAGTAAAAACAAAGTACTGAATACAAAAAATGTGGGCGTCGTACCGCCCACTGTTCCCAAATTATATAATTCTTGACCAAGGGACACACATATCCAAAAATCATTAGTTTAGACCAAACATATTCAAAGTTATGATGATTTAAATTGTATAAAGCCTGGGGGCGTGGAACCGCCCACTTTTCCAAAAATTAATATAGCCTAAATCGTACACAACAATCTTCTGAACCAATCTGGAAAGTTTAGAAGAGATCCACCAACAACTTCGCACATTATTGAAGTACAAACAAAACACAAAAAATGTGCGCGTGGCACCGCCCACTTTTCCAAAATTACATAAATCTTGGCCAAAGGACACACATATCCAAAAATCATTAATTTAGACCAAATATGTTCAGAGTTATGAAGAATTGTAGTTTTATATAGCCTGGGGGCGTGGCACCGCCCACTTTTCCAAAAATTGATATAGCCTAAATCGTACACAACAATCTTCTGAACCAATCTGGAAAGTTTAGAAGAGATCCACCAACAACTTTGCACATTATTGAAGTACAAACAAAACACAAAAAATGTGCGCGTGGCACCGCCCACTTTTCCAAAATTACATAAATCTTGGCCAAAGGACACACATATCCAAAAATCATTAATTTAGACCAAATATGTTCAGAGTTATGAAGAATTGTAGTTTTATATAGCCTGGGGGCGTGGCACCGCACACTTTTCCAAAAATTGATACAGCCTATGCTTTAACCCATGATCCCAAGAATATACTGTGAAAATTTCATAAAAATCGGTTGAGTACTTTGGACGCCTATAAAGGACACACAGACACACAGACACACAGACACGCAGACACACAGACACGAAGACACACAGACACACATTCATTTTTATTTATAAGATAGATATGCTGATACCCACATATTTATTTAAATTTATTTAAGAAAAAAAATGAATATGTTCCACCCTAAAAATTAGTATATCTTTTTTGTTTGTGTTCCGAGTTTGATAAAACAAATTGAAGATCCCTTTCCAAGCTTCAAGCAGTATATTTGTGAAAGTCTCATCAAAATCCATTACTTAGTTTCCGAGATCCTTAAGTTCAAACAGACAAACAGACAAACAGAGAGACAATAATTTTGAAAATGGGTCAGATGAACTCTATAGCATTCCCCAGGTCATCCCCAGTCATTTTTTCAAAGAAATTTTCAATGAACAGACACGACTTTTCTAAAGATTTATTATAGTATAGATATGCTGATACCCATATATTTATTTAAATTTATTTAAGAAAAAAAAAATGAATAGGATCCTCTCTAGAAATTAGTATATCTTTTTTGTTAGTGGTCCGATTTTGATCCGAGTGAAGATCCCTTTCCAAGCTTCAAGCAGTATATTTGAGAAAGTCTCATCAAAATCCATTTCTTAGTTTCCGCGATCCTTAAGTTCAAACAGACAAACAGATAAACAGACAGACAGTAATTTTAAAAATGGGTCAGATGAACTCTATAGCATTCCCCAGGTCATCCCCAGTTAATTTTTCAAAGAAATTTTCAATGAACAGACACGACTTTTCTAAAGATTTATTATAGTATAGATATGCTGATACCCATATATTTATTTAAATTTATTTAAGAAAAAAAAAATGAATAGGATCCTCTCTAGAAATTAGTATATCTTTTTTGTTAGTGGTCCGATTTTGATCCGAGTGAAGATCCCTTTCCAAGCTTCAAGCAGTATATTTGAGAAAGTCTCATCAAAATCCATTTCTTAGTTTCCGAGATCCTTAAGTTCAAACAGACAATAATTTTAAAAATGGATCAGATGAACTCTATAGCATTCCCCAGGTCATCCCCAGTCAATTTTTCAAAGAAATTTTCAATGTACAGACACGACTTTTCTAGAGATTTATTATAGTATGTACTAGCAGACCCGGCAAACGTTGTTCTGCCTGACCAGTGACTTCCCTAGAAATACATTTTCAAATATTTTTCAATTAATTTTTAACATTTCATTTATTGCAGTGCTTTAGGGTATACAATATTTCTGGATTTAACTTCTTTGGTATAAACAAATAAATTTTTTGGATGTCCAACTCAAAAAACGGATCTTTTGAACTCAATGAGTATGACAAAAACCATTATGCGCTGCTGAGCAGATGTGTAGTTAGTATTTATTTAATTATATTATGATTTTATGAAAATCCTATAATACTCTGAATATGTATAAACGGCAATAACAAGAAAAAAATTATATGCTTTGATTAAGATTTAAGAACGTTAAATCTCACTAAAGCAAATACATTCAGGGATAGATATAACGGATTGAAATATTACTTAGCTTGTGGTCTTGGAACTGCCCACATTTCCAAAAAGTTTACAAATGTAGCCTATGTATGTCGTACCCAACGAAGATTTTAACGTATTGGAAAAGTTTAAAACAGATCAACCATAAACTTTGGACATTATTGAAGTAAAAACAAAGTACTGAATACAAAAAATGTGGGCGTCGCACCGCCCACTTTTCCCAAATTATATAATTCTTGACCAAGGGACACACATATCCAAAAATCATTAGTTTAGACCAAACATATTCAAAGTTATGATGATTTAAATTTTATAAAGCCTGGGGGGTGGCACTGCCCACTTTTCCAAAAATTAATATAGCCTAAATCGTACACAACAATCTTCTGAACCAATCTTCTTCTTCTTCTTTAAATGGTCATCTAACCGCCTGAACGATTTTGAACGTCCAACATAGCTCGCCAGTCATTTCTTCTTTGCGCCAACTGGCGCCAATTGGAGACCCCACGAGATCGCAGGTCGATCTCCACTTGGTCCTTCCATCGGAGTGGTGGTCTTCCTCTTCCTCTGCTTCCACCGGCGGGTGCCGATAAGTATACCTTCTGGGCTGGAGCGTCTTCGTTAATTCGCACGACGTGGCCTAGCCAGCGAAGCCGCTGTGTTTGCTGTACTATGTCGGCGTTATAGTATACCAATATGGTATTACTATATTTTACATATGTACATATGTATAAAGATGAAAAATTACAAATATTTGTGTTCGTTATGTTCCCAAGTTTATTTTCGAATGAAAATTTTTGAAACACAACATTTCAATATTGAAAAATAAAAATTACAAATTTGATTCAAACGGAAAAATGCAAAGTAAAATTATATAAAATTTAAATATTAACACAATTAAAATTAGTACACATATTGAGTGAGACAAACAACCCTACAATACTCCCCCTTCCAGAGATTTATTGTTAAATAAATTAAAAGTAACTTTCTTTTTGGTATTTGTTTCAGGTAAATGTGTTAAGTCAACCATAGCTGGTTTCAAACTATCAATAGGAATATTTTTAACTTCATTGTTTATTTCTACACTAAAATTTGTAATACCTTTTTCAATAACTTTGAACGGTCCTTCGTAGGGATGTTGTAAGGAATGTTTATTGATAACACGCACGAAAACATATTTACAGTTTTGTAAATCTTTTGGAACGAAAATAGCTGAAGAATTTTGATGATGGTTAAGATTTGATCTAAAATTTCGAAAATGTTCACGCAATGTACTTAAAACTTCTGATGTAGTTGTTGTTTCATTAGATTTAACAACAAGTTCACCAGGTAAACGTAAATTTTGACCATAAACCATTTCAGCAGGTGTAGCCGAAATATCTTCTTTAAATGTTGATCGCAAACCAAGAAGTATTATCGGTAACTCTTCACTCCAATTTCTTGATTCATTCCTAGCCATTATTGAGGACTTTAGTTGCCTATGGAATCGCTCTACCATTCCATTAGCTTGAGGATGATAAGGAGACGTTGTTATATGGTGACTGCCAAGAAATTTAGTTAATTCCGAAAATAAATTTGAGGTGAACTGGGCTCCCTGATCTGTAGTAATTTTTAATGGAATTCCGAATCGTGAAATGTATTCATTAAAAAATTTTCTAGCAATAGTTGGCGCAGAAATATCTCTTAACGCAAATGCTTCAGGCCAACGCGTAAATCTATCAACTATGGTAAAAATATAACGATGCTCTCTTGAAATAGGTAAAGGGCCTACAATGTCTAAATGAATATGCTCAAACCTACTCTTATTTTAGGAAGAGGGATATTGCATAAACGTGATATAGTATTAACAGAAAGACTTGTCAACGGATCGACTAAACGTTTACTTTTAATATCAACAAGTAAGCCATATTTACATAAAAAATCCGCACCTATGATTGGTTTAGCAATGTCTGCAATTAAAAATTTAAATGGAAACTCGAGCCGTAAACTTAAGTTTATGTTTAAAATTTTTGTACCAAAAGTTGAAATTGTAGTAGCGTTAGCTGCTGGTTAAATTATGTCAGATTTCTTACTACAAGCAAATTTTGAAACTGGCAAAACTGAAAATTGAGCTTATTATCTTTGTCAAATATAAACAAGCGACGAGTGGAAACATCAAATTTTCCGTTGTTCGTCGCTGCAACAACGGAAGACTTTAGTTTGTTGAACTATTTTTTGAAAATGCGCATGGTTGTTCACATTTCATAGCCTTGCTTCCGAATCTATAATGGTACCTACAGAGCCAATTTGGATTATCACGAGATTTTGACCGGTTCCTAGAGGGACTTCTAAATATGTTCCTACCTATAGATCGGGATCTGGAGTAATTTTGACTCATCTCTTTCCTAATTTCATTTATATCTAACGATAATTTTTACAAATGACATTAGTTGTCTGAACTAAACTGGATATAATGGAATTATCACTTTTTGAATTGCTGACTGAAGCTATTTCACTTTTATTGATAACTTCCCATACATTATCAGCAAATTTCATTAGTTCAGTAATATTACTGGAATTTGAACCAGTTAAAACAATATTCAAATTTTTTGGAAGTTTCCTCATCCAAAGTTTTTTGAGGACCTCTTGGCTAAAATTGCTACCAGATAACAAAACAAGAGACCGATAAAATTCTGAAGGTTTGCGATCTCCCATTTCTGAATCTGATAGAACTCTATCCAACTTAGCATTCTCGCTTAACGAGTGCCTATCAATTAAAATTTGCTTTAGCGCGGAAAATTTATTCGTCTCAGGAGGGTTTTGTATAAAATCTAAAATTGTCATAATGACTTCCTGAGGAAGTGCAGTTATGATATATTCATATTTTGTCACCTCCTGAGTTATGCTCTTTCTGCTGAATTGCATCTCGGCATGGATAAACCATGCCTCTGGGCAATTCGTCCAAAATTGGGGAAGTTTAACCGATGTTGCAAAGATTTCATTAGAGTTCTGATTCACATATGGATTTACAATTTCGTTCTGAAAATTGTTATCTTGTAAATCGATAAGTGAATCGTTCTGTTGATGTGTTGGTGTAGATGTATGTGGTGGTGAACGGAACATGTTTAAAGAAATGTTGTTAGGTACCTAAACAAAAAATAAAATCTCTGGAAAAGAGTGTTTACAATTTACTTTAAAATTATATGTATGTATGTAAATATATATCAATTGTGTGGAATTAAGTTTGATAACGTAATAATATCAAAAATAAAATAAAGTTAAATTAATTTGTCTATTACTTAATAATGTGCAATATTAATTATTAAGTCATAAATATGTATGCATACATACAATTCTGATGCTTAGGGCGATGAATTTATTTGTCGTTACTTATTCCACCTTGATTGTTGGACGTTTTTATAATATCGTTTGAAAATGTAAGTGCCAGAAATGATGTTGTGGTTGTAGTTGTTGTGACGGTACCAGCGTTATATGTAGTTGTTGTTGTTTCTTATTGTTGTAACGTCTGTACAGGCTGTACTAGCTGTTGATGATGTTCTTGTTATTGTTGTTGTTGGTGGTGTTGCAGTGCAAACGCGGCAACACTGGCAGCAAAGTTAATGGTGCGCACGATTTCGACGACGACGACGATAATCGATAATGTTGATGATAATAATCGTAATGTTGGCGTAAATGATGCAAATGACCTAACTGATTGAGGTATTGTTGTTGTTACAATATCCCAGCGTTTTATTTTTCCTGCTCTGATGATTCTTTATAATCTACAGTTGAATTTTCAGCCTCTATTAACTCCACTTTTATTGCCGCAAGTACAAGTGCTGAGTCTGAGTACTGTATGTAAGTGAGATACGGCAAGCAGTGTATCCAAGAAGTTCTCCACAGGAATTTTGTCACCTATACACAAGCGACGGAAGTGCCAGGCTCCAAAATAAACAACTGACAAGCACGATAGAAGTTAGCTTTTCTTAATGTTTTTAAAAATTTGTTTTAGTTATTTTTATTTAAATGCACACTTTTATTGCGTTTTTAGCTCCTGGCAGGATCGCCAATTATAGTATACCAATATGGTATTACTATATTTTACATATGTACATATGTATAAAGATGAAAGATTACAAATATTTGTGTTCGTTATGTTCCCAAGTTTATTTTCGAATGAAAATTTTTGAAACACAACATTTCAATATTGAAAAATAAAAATTACAAATTTGATTCAAACGGAAAAATGCAAAGTAAAATTATATAAAACTTAAATATTAACACGATTAAAATTAGTACACATATTAAGTGAGAACAAACAACCCTACAGGCGTCTGCATAAAGCTCATACAACTCATCATTAAATCTTCTTCGGTACTCGCCGTCGCCAACGAGTAGAGGCCCATAAATCTTTCGCAGAACTTTTCTCTCGAATACTCCCAATGCAGCCTCGTCAGATGTTGTTAGTGTCCACGCCTCTGCACCATATAGCAGGACGGGAGCGATGAGTGACTTGTAGAGTGTGATTTTCGTGCGTCGAGAGAGGACTTTACTTTTCAATTGCCTACTCAGTCCAAAGTAGCATTTATTTGCAACAGCAATTCTTCGTTGGATTTCTAGGCTGGCATTATTGTTGGAGTTTATGCTGGATCCAAGGTAAACGAAGTCCTTCACTATTTCGAACTTTTTGGTGCCAGCCTTGTCGTGGGTGCCAAGGCGCGAATGCGCTGACTCTTTGCTTGATGACAGCATGTACTTCGTTTTGCCTTCGTTCACCACCAAACCCATTTTTTCCGCTTCTTTTTCTAGTTCTAGCACGGTTGTTAAGGCCGATAATGTCAATGTCGTCAGCATATGCTAACAGTTGCACGCTTTTATAGAATATTGTTCCAGCGCGGTTGAGTTCTGCAGATTGTATTATTTTCTCCAACAACAAATTAAAGAAATCGCACGATAGGGGGTCACCTTGTCTGAAACCTCGTTTAGTTTCAAACGGCTCGGAGAGATCCTTCCCAATTCTGACTGAGGTGGTGGTGTTGCTCAATGTCATTTTGCAAAGCCGTATAAGTTTTGCGGGGAAACCAAATTCAGACATATCGGCATATAGGATTTGACGTATTGTAAAAATCTGGTCGATGGTAGATTTTCCAGGTCTGAAGCCACACTGATAAGGTCCAATCAGTCTGTTCACGTCAGGCTTCAATCGTTCGCACAATACGCTTGACAAGACCTTATAGGCGATATTCAAAAGGCCGATTCCGCGGTAGTTGGTGCAGTTTGCAGGATCACCTTTCTTGTGGATTGGGCACAGAACACTTAGATTCCAATCTTCGGGCATGCATTCATCCGACCATATTCTGCACAGAAGCTGGTGCATACGCCTTACCAGCTCCTCGCCGCCATGCTTGAATAGCTCACCAGGCAAGCCATCAGCGCCAGCTGCTTTATTGTTTTTTAACCGGGATATTGCTATTCGCACCTCATTATAGTCGGGTTCTGGGACGTCAACTTCGTCGTCTTCGATTGTGGTTTCGGGTTCGAGCTCTTCTCTGGTTTCTTGCTCAATTTCTCCATTTAAAAGGGCAGAGAAGTGATCCCTCTATATCTCTAGTATTCTCTGAACATCAGTCTCCAGGTCGCCGTTCTCGTTCTTACAGGAATTTGCCCCGGGCTTGAAACCTTCCGTCATTCGTCGAATTTTTTGATAGAATTTTCGGGCATTATTCCCATTGGCTAGCATCACAAGCTAATTGATTTCACGCTTTTCTGCCTCTCTTTTTTTTGCCCGGAAAAGTCGCCTCGCTTCCCTTTTCAACTCGCGGTAGTGTTCACACACACTCCTTGTTGCACTCGATCTTAGCGTTGCCTTGTAGGCTTCGTTCTTTCTTTTCGTTGCAGCTCGGCACTCCTCATCATCGTACCGGTTGTTTCTTCTCGTTCGCCGGAATCCAATTACTTCTTCGGCTGCGGTACGGAGTGCTCCTGTGATGTGCTCCCACTGCTCATGCATTCCACTGGGTTGAATTGTGCTCTCAGAGAGCAGGTGTGAGAGTCGGTCTGCAAAATCATTGGCGGTCTGTTGCGATTGCAGCTTTTCGACGTCCAGCTTTCCTTGCGTTTTCTGTTGCACCTGTTTTGTCGTACAGAGGCGGGTACGAATCTTAGCTGCTACTAGGTAGTGATCGGAGTCGATGTTTGGACCTCTTATTGTGCGAACATCTAAAACGCTAGAAGCATGCCGTCCGTCTATCACAATGTGGTCGATCTGGTTTCGCGTTCTTCGATCGGGAGACAGCCATGTAGCCTGATGGATCTTCTTGTACATAAACCTGGTGCTGACAATGACCATGTTTCGGGCACCGGCGAAGTCGATCAGCCTGTACCCATTTGGCGAAGTCTGGTCGTGCAGGCTGAACTTCCCGACTGTGGGTCCAAATACACCCTCTTTGCCCACCCTGGCGTTAAAGTCACCAAGCACGACTTTGATGTCATGACGGGGGCAGCGCTCGTAAGTTTCCTCCAGGCGCTCGTATAATGCATCCTTTTCCACGTCGTCTTTCTCTTCCGTCGGAGCGTGGGCGCAGATAAACGAGATGTTAAAGAATCGTACTTTTACGCGGATTGTAGCGAGATGCTCATTCAAGGGTGTGAACGACAGTACTCGATTACGGAGTCTCTCTCCCACCACAAATCCCACGCCAAATCTGCGCTTGTCGACATGCCCACTCCAGTAAATGTTGCAAGGTGGTTTGTTCATACTACCTTGCCCCGTCCATCGCATCTCCTGTATGGCGGTGATGTCAGCTTTAGCCTTCCTCAGGGCCTCAACCAACCGGGCAGCGGCACCTTCCCCATTGAGGGACCGGACATTCCAGGTGCATGCCCTTAAATCGTAGTCCTTGTTTCGTTTGCGTGTGTCGTCATCTAAAAAGGGGGTTCTCATATCCGAGGCTTTTTTGGATTTCATTGGTACGTTGTTTTATGTGGTGGGTCCCAAACCCAACGCACAACCCGTTCTACGGGAGGTTGTAATTTAAGTGCACGTTTATATAGCGAGCCGCTTGATCCAAGACAGACGCCCGCTTACAGCCGCACCACTAGGTGATCAGACGCTGCTTGTAAACCCCTGATAAGCCCCCCCTGTCGCCTTCTCACGTTTAGCTTACCAAAAAACGGGTGTTCGGTGGCTACCCAGAGGATACTTGGACGCAAGCGCCCGGAAGTAGTGAGCTGCTTGGACCGCATGCAAAAGAATCGCTCTGGCCATTCCCAAGTGAATGGCGATCAGAAACTTTCCCCACTTACGTGGACTTCTACACGCGGACCCATCCTCCAATCTGGAATGTTTAAAAGAGATCGACCATAAACTTTGGACATTATTGAAGTACAAACAAAACACAAAAAACGTGGGCGTGGCACCGCCCACTTTTCCAAAATTACATAAATCTTGATCAAAGGACACACATATCCAGAAATCATTAATTTAGACCAAATATGTTCAGAGCTATGAAGAATTTAAATTTTATATAGCCTGGGGGCGTGGCACCGCCTACTTTTCCAAAAATTGATATAGCCTAAATCGTACACAACAATCTTCTGAACCAATCTGGAAAGTTTAAAAGAGATCGACCATAAACTTTGGAAATTATTGAAGTACAAACAAAACACAAAAAATGTGCGCGTGGCACCGCCCACTTTTCCCAAATTACATAAATCTTGACCAAAGGACACACATATCCAAAAATCATTAATTTAGACCAAATATGTTCAGAGTTATGAAGAATTGTAGTTTTATATAGCCTGGGGGCGTGGCACCGCCTACTTTTCCAAAAATTTATATAACCTAAATCGTACACAACAATCTTCTGAACCAATCTGGAAAGTTTGAAAGAGATCGACCATAAACTTTGGACATTATTGAAGTACAAACAAAACACAAAAACTGTGGGCGTGGCACCGCCCACTTTTCCAAAATTACATAAATCTTGACCAATCGACACACATATCCAAAAATCATTAATTTACACCAAATATGTTCAGAGTTATGAAGAATTGTAATTTTATATAGCCTGGGGGCGTGGCACCGCCCACTTTTCCAAAAATTAATATAGCCTATGCTTTAACCCATGATCCCAAGGACATACTGTGAAAATTTCATAAAAATCTATTGAGTACTTTGGGCGCCTATAAAGGACACACAGACACTCATTCATTTTATTTTATTTATCAGATAGATATGCTGATACCCACATATTTATTTGCATTTATTTAAGAAAAAAAATTTCATAGGTTCCGCCCTAAAAATTAGTATATCTTTTTTGTTTGTGGTCCGATTTTGATAAAACCGAGTGGAGATCCCTTTCTAAGCTTCAAGCAGTATATTTGTGAAAGTCTCATCAAAATCCATTCCTAAGTTCCGCGATCCTTAAGAAACAGACAAACAGATAAACAGACAATCAGACAGACAATAATTTTAAAAATGGGTCAGATGAACTCTATAGCATTCCCCATTTCTTAGTTTTCGCGATCCTTAAGTTCAAACAGACAAACAGATAAACAGACAAACAGACAGGCAATAATTTTAAAAATGGGTCAGATGAATTCTATAGCATTCCCCAGGTCATCCCCAGTCATTTTTTCAAAGAAATTTTCAATGTACAGACACGACTTTTCTAGAGATTTATTATAGTACTAGCAGACCCGGCAAACGTTGTTCTGCCTGACCAGTGACTTCCCTAGAAATACATTTTCAAATATTTTTCAATTAATTTTTAACATTTCATTTATTGCAGTGCTTTAGGGTATACAATATTTCTGGATTTAACGTATTGAAATATTACTTAGCTTGTGGTCTTGGAACTGCCCACATTTCCAAAAAGTTTACAAATGTAGCCTATGTATGTCGTACCCAACGAAGATTTTAACGTATTGGAAAAGTCTAAAACAGATCAACCATAAACTTTGGACATTATTGAAGTAAAAACAAAGTACTGAATCCAAAAAATGTGGGCGTCGCACCGCCCACTTTTCCCAAATTATATAAATCTTGACTAAAGAACACACATGTCCAAAAATCTTTAATTTAAACCCAATATGTTCAGAGTTATGAAGAACTTAAATTTTATATAGCCTGGGGGCGTGGCACTGCCTACTTTTCCAAAAATTGATATAGCCTGAATCGTACACAACAATTTTCTTAACCAATCTGGAATGTTTAAAAGAGATCAACCATAAACTTTGGACATTATTGAAGTACAAACAAAACACAAAAAACGTGGGCGTGGCACCGCCCACTTTTCCAAAATTACATAAATCTTGACCAAAGGACACACATATCCAAAAATCATTAATTTAGACCAAATTTGTTCAGAGTTATGAAGAATTGTAGTTTTATATAGCCTGGGGGCGTGGCACCGCCTACTTTTCCAAAAATTGATATAGCCTAAATCGTACACAATAATCTTCTGAACCAATCTGGAAAGTTTGAAAGAGATCGACCATAAACTTTGGACATTATTGAAGTACAAACAAAACACAAAAAATGTGGGCGTGGCACCGTCCACTTTTCCAAAATTACATAAATCTTGACCAAAGGACACACATATCCAAAAATCATTAATTTACACCAAATATGTTCAGAGTTATGAAGAATTGTAATATTATATAGCCTGGGGGAGTGACACCACCCACTTTTCCAAAAATTAATATAGCCTATGCTTTAACCCATGATCCCAAGAATATACTGTGAAAATTTCATAAAAAGCGGTTGAGTACTTTGGACGCCTATACAGGACACCCAGCACACAGCCACACATTCATTTTTATTTATAAGATAGATATGCTGATACTCACATATTTATTTAAATTTATTTAAGAAAAAAAAATGAATAGGTTCCTCCCTAAACATTAGTATATCTTTTTTGTTTGTGGTCCGATTTTGATAAAACCGAGTGGAGATCCCTTTCTAAGCTTCAAGCAGTATATCTGTGAAAGTCTCATCAAAATCCATTTCTTAGTTTCCGCGATCCTTAAGTTCAAACAGACAAACAGATAAACAGGCAACCAGACAGACAATAATTTTAAAAAGGGGTCAGATGAATTCTATAGCATTCCCCAGGTCATCCCCAGTCATTTTTTCAAAGAAATTTTCAATGTACAGACACGACTTTTCTAGAGATTTATTATAGTACTAGCAGACCCGGCAAACGTTGTTCTGCCTGACCAGTGACTTCCCTAGAAATACATTTTCAAATATTTTTCAATTAATTTTTAACATTTCATTTATTGCAGTGCTTTAGGGTATACAATATTTCTGGATTTAACTTCTTTGGTATAAACAAATAAATTTTTTGGATGTCCAACTCAAAAAACGGATCTTTTGAACTCAATGAGTATGACAAAAACCATTATGCGCTGCTGAGCATGTATAAACGGCAATAACAAAAAAGAAAAATTATATGCTTTGATTAAGATTTAAGACCGTTAAAATCTCACTAAAGCAAATACATTCAGGGATAGATATAACGGATTGAAATATTACTTAGCTTGTGGTCTTGGAATTGCCCACATTTCCAAAAAGTTTAGAAATGTAGCCTATGTATGTCGTACCCAACGAAGATTTTAACGTATTGGAAAAGTTTAAAACAGATCAACCATAAACTTTGGACATTATTGAAGTACAAACAAAACACAAAAAATTTGGGCGTCGCACCGCCCACTTTTCCCAAGTTATATAATTCTTGACCAAGGTACACACATATCCAAAAATCATTAGTTTAGACCAAACATATTCAAAGTTATGATGATTTAAATTTTATAAAGCCTGGGGGCGTGGCACCGCCCACTTTTCCAAAAATTAATATAGCCTAAGTCGTACACAACAATCTTCTGAACCAATCTGGAAAGTTTAGAAAAGATCGACCATAAACTTTGGACATTATTGAAGTACAAACAAAACACAAAAAATTTATACCCACTTTTCCCAAATTATATAATTCTTGACCAAGGTACACACATATCCAAAAATCATTAGTTTAGACCAAACATATTCAAAGTTATGATGATTTAAATTTTATAAAGCCTGGGAGCGTGGCACCGCCCACTTTTCCAAAAATTAATATAGCCTAAATCGTGCACAACAATCTTCTGAACCAATCTGGAATGTTTAAAAGAGATCGACCATAAACTTTGGACATTATTGAAGTACAAACAAAACACAAAAAACGTGGGCATGGCACCGCCCACTTTTCCCAAATTATATAAATCTTGACTAAAGGACACACATGTCCAAATATCTTTAATTTAAACCCAATATGTTCAGTGTTATGAAGAACTTAAATTTAATATAGTCTGGTGGCGGGGCACTGCCTACTTTTCCAAAAATTGATATAGCCTGAATCGTACACAAATGGATCAGATGAACTCTATAGCATTCCCCAGGTCATACCCAGTCATTTTTTCAAAGAAATTTTCAATGTACAGGCACGACTTTTCTAGAGATTAATTATAGTATAGATATGCTGATACCCACATATTTATTTAAATTTATTTAAGAAAAAAAATTTCATAGGTTCCTCCCTAAACATTAGTATATCTTTTTTGTTTGTGGTCCGATTTTGATAAAACCGAGTGGAGATCCCTTTATAAGCTTCAAGCAGTATATTTGGGAAAGTCTCATCAAAATCCATTTCTTAGTTTCCGCAATCCTTAAGTTCAAACAGACAAACATATAAACAGACAAACAGACAGACAATAATTTTAAAAATGGGTCAGATGAACTCTGTAGGATTCCCCAGGTTATCCCCAGTAATTTTTTCAAAGAAATTTTCAATGACAGACACGACTTTTCTAGAGATTTATTATAGTACTAGCAGACCCGGCAGACGTTGTTCTGCCTGAACAGTGACTTCCCTAGAAATACATTTTCAAATATTTGTATACCTAGTAGTGCATCGCACACAAGGTGTATTAACTTCATTCGCCTAACGGTAGTATGTAACGGCATAAACGAATCGAGATAGATATTGACTTATATATATCAAAATGTACAGTAGGAAAAGATAAATTGGTTGAGCCATGTCCGTCCGTCCGTCTGTGAACACGATAACTTGAGTAAATCTTGAGATATCTCAATGAAATTTGGTATGCAGGTTCCTTTTCACTTATCTCGGAGCGCCATTGAAAATAGGCAAAATCGGTTAAAAGCCACGCCCACTTTCTATATATATAATATTTTAGAAAATACAAAAAGAGTGATTATTCAGTACATAATACACCTATAAGGATAATATTTGGTGTGTGCTTTAGCGTTAAGGCAGGAAATACATTTTTGAAGAAATTTTTAAAATGGGGCGTGGTACCGCCCACTTTTGATTAAGTCAAATTTGGAAATATTATTAATCATAAATCAAAAACCGCTCAAGATAGCAGAGTAAAATTCAGCACACATATTTATATTAATACAGGCAATATGTTGAAAAAAAATTATCGAAATCGGGTTAGGTCCACGCCCAATTTTATACGAAAGATTTTGAAAAGGATCATAGATATATTGAATATGCTATAACTTTGCTTAAACTAGCTGTATATCATTTCTATTTCACCTCTAAAGTGTTCGTGGGCAAAGAAAGTCGAAAACACAAAATTTTTGGAAAATGGGCGTGGCCCCGCCCCTTTATGGGGGATTATTCCATAAAACTTTCCATGCCATAACTCCGGTAAAAATTGACTTATTGAAACGATATTTACAGAAAGTGTTCAACATATAAAGCTAACTCTTTGCTGTAAATAAACAAAATCGGTGAACGGACACGCCCACTTTTTGAACACAGTTCTAAAAAATTTCTTCGTAAAATTAAAATCGCGATATTTCCATAACTGTATAAGTTATATATATAAGATTTTACACACTTAATAAGCTTTTTAAGAAAAACTAAACTGCAAACAAATTTTGTGGATTTTGTTGAAGTAGGCGTGGCGCCGCCCACTTTTCAGCAAAAAAGGCCTGTTATTTTCAAAAGCGATTGCTTGAAATTTCAAGGAGGTATTTCAATGAAAGCTAGTGAGATGCTTCCCAATAGTATGTAGTATACTCCTGCCAAAAATTATGCAAATCGAATGACAAACAAGCAAGATTTACGGGAAAGTAGTTAACTCCCTATAGCCTTTTTTTTATTAATTTTTTTTATTTTCATACCTTTCTTAAGCCCTATGCAAAACTATTTATATTTTGTTATTTAGTGATAATTTAATTTACCACTTACAACAGAAGTGTTTACAAATGTAGCCTATGTATGTCGTACCCAACGAAGATTTTAACGTATTGGAAAAGTTTAAAACAGATCAACCATAAACTGTGGACATTATTGAAGTAAAAACAAAGTACTGAATACAAAAAATGTGGGCGTCGCACCGCCCACTTTTCCCAAATTATATAATTCTTGACCAAGGGACACACATATCCAAAAATCATTAGTTTAGACCAAACATATTCAAAGTTATGATGATTTAAATTTTATAAAGCCTGGGGGCGTGGCACCGCCCACTTTTCCAAAAATTAATATAGCCTAAATCGTACACAACAATCTTCTGAACCAATCTGGAATGTTTAAAAGAGATCGACCATAAGCTTTGGACATTATTGAAGTACAAACAAAACACAAAAATGTGGGCGTGGCACCGCCCACTTTTCCCAAATTATATAAATCTTGACTAAACCCAATATGTTCAGAGTTATGAAGAACTTAAATTTTATATAGCCTGGGGGTGGGGCACTGCCTACTTTTCCAAAAATTGATATAGCCTAAATCGTACACAACAATCTTCTGAACCAATCTGGAAAGTTTAAAAGAGATCTACCATAAACTTTGGAAATTATTGAAGTACAAACAAAACACAAAAAATGTGCGCGTGGCACCGCCCACTTTTCCAAAATTACATAAATCTTGACCAAAGGACACACATATCCAAAAATCATTAATTTAGACCAAATATGTTCAGAGTTATGAAGAATTGTAGTTTTATATAGCCTGGGGGCGTGGAACCGCCTACTTTTCCAAAAATTGATATAGCCTGGTGGCGTGGCACCGCCCACTTTTCCAAAAATTAATATAGCCTATGCTTTAACCCATGATCCCAAGAATATACTGTGAAAATTTCATAAAAATCGGTTGAGTACTTTGGACGCCTATACAGGACACATAGACACACAGACACACAGACACACAGACACACATTCATTTTTATTTATAAGATAGATATGCTGATACCCACATATATATTCAAATTTATTTAAGAAAAAAAATGAATAGGTTCCTCCCTAAAAATTAGTACATCTTTTTTGTTTGTGGTCCGATTTTGATAAAGCAAAGTGCAGGTCCCTTTCCAAGCTTCAAGCAGTATATTTGTGAAAGTCTCATCAAAATCCATTTCTTAGTTTCCGAGATCCTTAAGCTCAAGCAGACAAACAGACAATAATTTTAAAAATGGATCAGATGAACTCTATAGCATTCCCCTGGTCATCCCCAGTCATTTTTTCAAAGAAATTTTCAATGTACAGACACGACTTTTCTAGAAATTTATTATAGTACTAGCAGACCCGGCAGACGTTGTTCTGCCAGACCAGTGACTTCCCTAGAAATACATTTTCAAATATTTTTCAATTAATTTTTAATATTTCATTTATTACAGTGCTTTAGGGTATACAATATTTCTGGACTTAACTTCTTTGGTATAAACAAATAAATATAAAAACGGATCTTTTGAACTCAATGAGTATGACAGAAACCATTATGCGCTGCTGAGCAGATGTGTAGTTAGTATTTATTTAATTATATCCTACTAGAAGGACCCGGCAGACGTTGTTCTGCCCATATTTCGGTCCCTGGTCCACTTCCCGGACAAAAATTTCCCCAAATTTTAGCAAAAGTGAAATACTACCCTTGTACCAAATTTGAAGAAAATCGCACCATAAATAAAAAAGTTTGGAATATTTCGACCCCTGGTCCACTTCCCCGAAAAAAGTTAATAGTACATACATACATACGTACATACGTACATACATCCTCTTTTATATATTTAGATTATTGCCTACTGAAGAATTTACCTAATTCGAATATTGCTAAAATTTTGAAAAAAAGAGTATTGAAAAACGGTTTTCAAACATTTTCTTTTGCGGTGTTCGTTGGCATTTCAAAATTAGCGGTTAAATTAGCATAAAAAAGTGTTGAAAGAGTGTAAGTATCTAAGCAAATTAATCAAAAAAGCTTTAAAAAAAAGCATTTTATTTTATTTTACTTTATTTTATTTTACTTTATTTTATTTTACTTTACTTTTTTTCTTTTGTTTGCCAACTGCAGAATCGTTTACTCCTTCGAACCGCATGAAAAAGTGGATTTTGCTAAGAACGGGATTTAGCAGGTATTTTATGCAAGCTTGGAGTATAGCAAAGGCGAAATTAAACCTGTGCTACTTCACTTTAGTTTTATTGAGAATTTATAAAAAAGCTTATTACATGACTACCACATTTTTTTCTTTTTTGAATTTTTACTTACATTATGATATTTTTATATTTTCTCCACACAATTAGTCGGTTATTTGTTAAAAATATTCACTTATATTCACTTGACACAGTTTATTTATTGGAAATTGACACAATTTGTAGTTTATTTATTTCAAATATCATGGCAGAAGTATTTGAAGGTAGTTCCACTTCTTCTTCTTCCCCGTTTGATTAGCCATCTGACAGAAATCTTGTTCCGTACTTTTCGTACTACCAGTTCTTTAAAAAAAAATCCACCATTTTTCCTATAGTTAAATGAAAAGCAATCGAATCATTTTCTTCGGTATTTGTTTCCCTTAGGAGACAACTGCTAAAACACGACCAAGAATCCCGCGAGAGGTATCAAAAGACGCGTTTTGACCTCAGTAACTATTATCCGTAAGCAGATTTTTGAATTTTTGTTTTTGTGAAAAGATATTTGCACTTAAAGTTCGCAATTTTCTGTCATTTTCATGTGGACCTTACAGTTACGAAAAATAATTGGGATCGCGTAGCTGGTGTTAGACCGGCTGAGGGTTACTTTTTAGTGCGCGGAGGCCGAAGGAAAGGTGTTCGCTACATAAAAACCATGGATCGGGACCCCAAATCAGGATTTGACCTGGCTCATTTTTTGGCTTTTTGTTAATAACTTTTCACTGACACAAAAAATTAAAATTTCGATTTCGGATCATTGATACCGAGGTGAAACCGCGTATTTTGACACCTTTCTGGATAATTTTGGACGTGTTTTAGCAGTTGTCTCGTAAATGAAACAAATACCAAATGCCAAATTATTTTAAATATATATTTTTACATGTTAAACCGCTGCTCATAATTACCTCAGAAAATTTTGCAGTTTAGATAGATAGATTTTATTAAGTAGACAAAAAATATTACATGGATTTTAATAGCACAATTTACAGAATATGGTATATACACCTTAATTCTACAATATATAATTTTTTATCACAGATTTTCTTTTGTTTTTTTTATTTCAGATAAACATTTCGGAGGAAAAGTAACTACTATGAAAAAAACCTCCGCTTTAAATCTTATAAGCTAGTTTTCTATATATTTTTAATATAAATACATAATCTACATTATTTGTAAAGATTTGAGATCAAGTCATTGTCAGTCATATTACAGCGAATTTTAAACCGCTCAGTTATTTTTTGAATCTGTTCATATATCATTTTTATATTTGACTCGCTATGGAGTCTTCTAGTGGAAAAATCCCAAGGCAGTCCTAACATTATTTTCAAAACTTTGTTTTGGCATATTTGTAATTTTTTAATATGCGACTTTGCAGCTGTACCCCAAGCTGGGCAAGCATACAATATTATAGGAAGGAAAATATGATTATATATTATTAATTTATTTTCCTTGCTCAGATTTGAGTTCCTGTTTATCAAGGGGTATAGCATTTTAATGGCTTTACTAACTTTTTCTGTAATACATTTAACGTGATCGCCGTAAGTGAGTTTTTTATCGAAAATTACCCCAAGGTACTTAACAGATTTTTCCCATGGTATTTCGTAAGTGTTTATTTTTAACCTAGTGCTTGGTAAATAACAAGGACTTCTTTTTCTGGTGAAAAAGATGGCTTGTGTTTTTCCAGCATTTAGCTTAATTTTCCAATTTTGCATGTAGTCAGAGATACTACGTATCGCATGCTCCAGTTTAGATACAATTTCATCGCCAATCTCATGCGAATAAAATATACCAATGTCATCAGCGTACATAGCATATTGGCAATTTTCAACTTTTGGAAAATCTGAACAGTACAGAATATATAATAAGGGGCCAAGTACTGATCCCTGAGGAACTCCAGCAGGAAGTTCAATTAAGTCGGAGTACTCATTGTACAAGCATACACTGTAATAGCGATTGGTCAAAAAACTTTTTATTAGCTTAACGAAATGCAGAGGAAAGTTAAAGCTGATTAATTTATAAATAAGTCCATCATGCCAGATTGAGTCAAAGGCCTTTTCAATGTCTAATAATATTAAACCAGTGGATTTTTTATTTTCAAAATTTGCTTTTACATGATTTGCTATGCGTTTTATCTGATGCGTCGTACCGTGATGCTGCCTAAATCCGAATTGCTCATTTGGTAATATTTGGTTTGCGTCTATAAATAGACACATTTTATCTTTAATGACTTTTTCAAAGATTTTGGACAAGGAACTCAGGAGGCTAATGGGTCTGTAACTTTCAGCAACATTGTTTGGTTTACCTGGCTTCCATATTGGTACAATTTTTGCTGTCTTCCACGCACTGGGAAAATATTGCAATTTAAGACAAGAATTTATAATATAAGTGAAGTATAGCACTGCTTCCTTTGGAAGATATCTTAGCATAATATTTTTGACATCGTCATGCCCTGCAGATTTTCGTAATGGTGCTTGGCATATAAGGTCTTGAACGTATTCGGTATCTACGTACTCGGACTCCGGAGTGCCTAAAAACTGTGAGTCAATATGACTTAGTGATTGAGCTACCAGATCATCTATCGATGAGGTACCTAGGTGAACTGATACTTTGTGATTTTCGAGAAATTTGTAAGCGAGAAGGTTGGCTTTTTCATCATCGGGGAAAATTACTTTTTCCTGATCGCGCAATGGTGGTATTTGTGCATGCTTTTTTTGAAGTAATTTGCAAATATTCCAAAAGGGTTTGCTCCTCTTCTCGAGCGAACTAAGCTTCTTTTTCCACGATTCATTTCTATATTTGAAAATTTCACCTCGGATTTTTGCCGAATAGTATGCCAATATTTCATAGTCTGATCTTTGCCTATATCTACTCCATTGACGACGATAGTGATTTCTCTCTCTAATCAGATTTATGATAAAATTTGGGAGTTTTAAAAAATTAGTTTTTGGTGCTTTAAGCGGGACAGCACTTTTGATTGCAACATTTATACTTTCAGAGAAAACTTCTACATTTTTGTCAACGTCTTCAGTGAAGACAATATCATTGATATTTGTTGGTAAGCTATATAGTGCATTTTTTATGGAACGACGATAAATACCCCAATTTGTTTTACTGTAATCCATTTCAAGGTTCTCGCAGTAAGAAAAATTTAAATTCAGTAAAAATTTTACAGGCAAGTGGTCCGAATTTAATTCATTCAGAGCTATTGGTTGGCTCAAATGCATTGGAATATTTGAGAGTACTAAGTCTAAATTTGAGGGGGAAAACGTATTAGATGGTGGTATATACGTTGGCTGGTTTGTATATGAAATTGTAATTGGAAAGAATGTGGTAAATTCATTTAGTATATTACCCCAACTATTCGCTCTTAAGCATCCCCAATTTCGATGCTTACTATTAAAATCGCCACAAAATAGGAAATTTCCACTAATATTGAACAGTTTTCTCAAATCTTTTTTGTATTTGTTTTTAAGTTCCAAACTATTTGGACCTCCTGGAAAATAAGTACTGAAGATTTTAATTTTTTTATTGTCTGAGGACATAATTTGAATACCAATATTTTCTAATACTTCGGTGTTTATATGAGGTAACATAGTGAAACTAATACAATTCTTTATTAATATGGCAACTCCACCACCTGTATTTGCTTCTCTGTCTTTACGTACACAAACATAGTTTGGATTATACAGTTTATCTGTGTATTTGAGCCACGTCTCAGATAGTAAGCAAATATCAATGTCATTTTGAACGAGATAATCAAAAAGTTCCATGAATTTATTCCTGACACTACGACAGTTCCAAAATATTACTTTTAGTTTTGTTGTTAACATTAACTATTGTTAGAGTACACAAACTTAATCGCTAATTTTGCTATAACATTAAATTGCTCTTGTTTTGTTTTACATTCTGTTAGTTTTGATATAAGCTCAAAGGTAAGTTCTGTAATTTCATTTTCTGTAAACAAGTTGCTGCTACATGCTGCTTTTGAACCATTTGGTGAGTTCCATGCCTGTAGCTTAGGTGTTTTATCCGTTGAGGGTATCGGCTGTTTTGTAGAGATTGGTGGAAATTGCGAACGCGAGAACTCAAACTCTGTTTTATTTCTACTCTTGTGCTGCGGAGTGTGTGTGGTTGTACGAGAGCCAGTATATTTCTCTTTAATTTGTATATACATGTTTCGATTGGGACACGTAACGTCGTTTGCTTTGTGATTGTTGCATCGCACTATTTTTGTATTGTAGCACTCAGAGGTTTTGTGTTTTCCAGCACAGTTTGCGCAATTTGGTCTCACAAAGCATCCACGCTCACCATGTCCATACATTTGACAATTTCGACATTGTACTATTCTGTTTTTAAGTCTGCGTTGGTAGTCCCATCTTACAATAACTCTAAATAGTGATTTTACTTTGTTTTTAAGTTCGTGCAGTTTTACCGAACTGCGCTCAAAATGAACAATGTAAATGGTGTCTTTGTAGTGCTCATAAGTTTTAACAACAAGTTTAACCTCTTTGCACTTGTATCCAAGAGAAATTAGCTCTTTTTTTACTTCATCTGAAGTTTTATTTTCAAGGCCATAGAGCACTGTACTAAACGACCTTTCGTTTTTAAGGTCATGAGTAAAAAACTGGTATGACTTCTCTTTCAACAGTTCCTTTATTTTGTTATAAGTTTCACTTGATTCACTTAGAATTTTAACGCCAATGGAAATTCGTTTTAACAAAAAGTCGGTAATACCATTTTGTAACAAAAGAATCTTTATAAAGTCACTGTCTTGCCCAAGGGCTTTGATACGAGGGAGCACTTCTTTTGCTGGTTTTTCGTTTAGTGTATTTTCATTACACTCCATATCAATTTCTTCACTTTCGAGGGCTTGCAAGGGCGTATAATAGTTTCTTCTGTTAACACTTCCATTTTTATCACTCACACTTGGTTTAGTAGTGTCCAAAAGTTTGCTTAATTTACTTGAAGACATTTGGTCTTCAATTTGGTTGTAAGCTTTTCGCTTCACTGTTGCGTTGTGTCACTAGTTACAGGAGAAGACAAGAAAACACGTCTGCCTTTGTCAAAGAGAACGCTGCAGTTTAATTACACATGTTATATATTTCATTTTGCGAATAACTACACATTTTCATATACATAAAAAATACCCAATAAAATTTTGCAAAATTTCCAAATTTAATAACAAGTAATAATTCAAATGTGGCAACATCACGCCCTCTTGGCGAACACGGTTAGTGTCAAAAAATTTTGAGTGAAACTACCTTCAAATATTTTTATCATGTCAAATATATTCACTCAAAAATGTAAATGGTGTAATGAAATGACACCAAATTTTTGACCTTTTTATTTAATTTTGACACTAAATGCTTTTTGACTAATTGTGTCAGGATGAATGGACATTGAAAAGTTGATTTGATACCATATTGTAGGTAAATTTTAGGGTTTTAGGGCAATCACATTCTCACCGATAACTAAATTAACGATAAATTTATCGAAATATATCAAAGTAAAAATGAGGCTCCTTGAAATAAATCCCACGAAATAAGTCCCACTTTTAAAAACGAAATAAGTCCCACCAAAAATTGCTTAAAAAAATGAAATAACTCCCACAAAATAAGTCCCACTTTTGAAAACGAAATAAGTCCCACTAAAATGAAATGATTTAAAAATTTACTTGAAATGAAATAACTCCCACTCAAAATGAAATAACTCCCCCTTGAATAATATATTTGTTAAATGAAATAAGTCCCACTTTCATAAACGAAATAAGTCCCACTTTTTCACTGTTTAATGCGATTTCAAATTAGAAGTATTTGGCTCTTAGAAAAAAAAAATACACGGAAGGACATCACCGTGGCGGTAGCCACGGCTATGGCACACACCCGGAGTTGGAATAGCGTAGCCTAGGGTTTTTTTTTTTGAAGGGCGGCCGAAGGCCGCCTACTCGCAAAGGTGTTCTGCACATAAAAAACGTGGATCGGGCCTCCGTAACAATAATACGAAGGGGGAAAAGCAATATTTTGTTTCTATGAAAAATTATTAGTGAAAAACCGAAAATTGACCCGGGTCAGATCCCCAATTCGGGGCCCGATCCACGTTTTTTATGTGCAGGACACCTTTCCGCGTAGGCGGCCTTCGGCCGCGCTTTAAAAAATTACCCTGGGCTACGCCATTCCAACTCCGGGTGTGTGCCATAGCCGTGGCTACCGCCACGGTGATGTCCTTCCGCGTGCCACGGTAATATTAGGAAACATGGAACATAAATTTAGGGGTATGAAATAACTCCCACTTTACAAAACGAATTTATTCCCATTCAAAACGAAATAAGTCCCACTTAAAATAAAAACGCGTAACGAAATAAGTCCCACCAATTGACGAAATAAGTCCCACTTTTAAAAACGAAATAACTCCCACTTTCAAAATAGCAATTTTTGGTGGGACTTATTTCGTTTTTAAAAGTGGGACTTACTTCGTGGGATTTATTTCAGGGAGCCAAAAATGAAACCCGGGACCATCCCCATTCGTTTGATACCCATATTGTAGGGCAATTTTAAGGTTTTTGTACAATAACATTTTCACCGATAACTCAGTTATCGATAAATTTATCGAAATATGTATATCGAAGCCCAAATGAAACCTGGCGCCATCCCCTTTCGTTTGATACCCATATTGTAGGGTAATATTAAGGTTTTTGGGCAATCACCGATAACTCAGTTATCGATAAATTTATCGAAATATATCGAAGTCCAAATGTAACCTGGAGCTACCCCTATCGTCTGATACCCATATTGTAGGGCAATTTTAAGGTTTTTGTGCAATAACATTTTCACCGATAACTCAGTTATCGATAAATTTATCGAAATATATCGAAGCCCAAATGAAACCTGGGGCCATCCCCTTTCGTTTGATACCCATATTGTACGGTAATATTAAGGTTTTTGGGCAATCGAATTTTGACCGATAACTTAGTTATCGATCAATGTATCGAAATATATCGAAGCCAAAATGAAACCTGGAGCTATCCCCTTTCGTTTGATACCCATATTGTAGGGCAATTTTAAGGTTTTTGTACAATAACATTTTCACCGATAACTCAGTTATCGATAAATTTATCGAAATATGTATATCGAAGCCCAAATGAAACCTGGCGCCATCCCCTTTCGTTTGATACCCATATTGTAGGGTAATATTAAGGTTTTTGTGCAATAACATTTTCACCGATAACTTAGTTATCGATCAATTTATCGAAATATATCGAAGCCAAAATGAAAGCTGGAGCTATCCCCTTTCGTTTGATACCCATATTGTAGGGCAATTTTAAGGTTTTTGTGCAATAACATTTTCACCGATAACTTAGTTATCGATCAATTTATCGAAATATATCGAAGCCAAAATTAAACCTGGAGCTAGCCCCTTTCGTTTGATACCCATATTGTAGGGCAATTTTAAGGTTTTTGTGCAATAACATTTTCACCGATAACTTAGTTATCGATCAATTTATCGAAATATATCGAAGCCAAAATGAAAGCTGGAGCTATCCCCTTTCGTTTGATACCCATATTGTAGGGCAATTTTAAGGTTTTTGTGCAATAACATTTTCACCGATAACTTAGTTATCGATCAATTTATCGAAATATATCGAAGCCCAAATGAAACCTGGGGCCATCCCCTTTCGTTTGATACCCATATTGTAGGGCAATTTTAAGGTTTTTGTGCAATAACATTTTCACCGATAACTCAGTTATCGATAAATTTATCGAAATATATCGAAGCCCAAATGAAACCTGGGGCCATCCCCTTTCGTTTGATACCCATATTGTAGGGTAATATTAAGGTTTTTGGGCAATCGAATTTTGACCGATAACTTAGTTATCGATCCATTTATCGAAACATATCGAAGCAAAAATGAAACCTGGGGCCCTCCCTTTTCGTTTGATACCCATATTGTACGATATTTCTATACCTATATGCGAAATATCATAAGTATAGGTTCAATATATAGGGTGTTTTTTTTACAGGTTTGTTTTTCGAATAGAGATAAAACTGGAATTTTGTGGTCAAATCTGGCAACTCTAATGTCATTTATGTTCAGTTTGGTTTGCCAATTTATCATGAACAGGTTAACAAAAGAACAACGCTTGCAAATCGTGCAAATTTGTTTCGAAAATAATGGTTCAAATTTTTTTTTCAAATGGCAAAATTTTGTTCAGTGATGAGGCTCATTTTTGGTTGAATGGCTACGTCAACAAGCAAAATTCCCGCATTTGGAGTGAAGAGAATCCACATGAGACCCTTGAAACGCCATTACATCCACAAAAACTGACTGTTTGGTGTGCTCTATGGGCTGGTGGAGTCATTGGGCCATACTTCTTCCGCAATAATGCTGGAGAGGCAGCTACCGTTAATGGAGACCGGTATAGAGCCATGATAACCGACTATTTTGTTCCCGAATTGGATGGCATGAATGTGGATGAGTTGTGGTTCCAACAAGACGGCGCTACATGCCACACAGCGCACGTCACAATCGATTTATTGAAGGAAACATTCGATGAGCGCATAATTTCGCGGAATGGACCTGTCAATTGGCCACCAAGGTCGTGTGATTTGACACCATTGGATTATTTTCTTTGGGGAAAGTCGCTCGTCTACACCAACAAACCAGAAACGTTAGGGGAATTGGAAGCCAACATTCGTGCGTTATTGCCGACATACGGCCCCATATGCTCGAAAAAGTGGTTGATAATTGGACCTGTAGAATTGGCTTTATTCGAGCCAGCCGCGGCGGCCACATTCCCGAAATCATATTTAAACATTAATGGCATAAAATTATCCTTCCAATAAAGCCAAATTGATGGACCTTAACCCTCTACCCAGTAAGAGTGCCTCAGGGCAAGCATTACAAATATCAAGATATACGTTTGAAAAAATTATTTTTTCTTAAGAAAATTAATTTAAGTCTCTCGCCCGTATTTCTAGTGAAATTTCTTTCTCAAATTAAAATTAAATCGGGTGGACTGTTTGTCTTCTATACTCAGTTTTGTGCGAACAGGTGGAGAAAAAGGTCGTTTTTTAGGATAAAGAAATTTATTATTTTCAATATCAAAACTTTTTATTTTTGAGAGGTGCGCGGAGCTTGATAATTTTTTTTCGTAAAGCTGTGCTCATTAAATTGCTGATTTAATATCTAAAGTTTTAAAATAAGTGGAAATTTCTGCCTAGCAGTGCAAAAACTAAAGGGTGCCTCAGGGCACTGTTGTCGTTCGGGGCGAACTTTTGTACACATTGATTTTATTAAAAAGTGCTCTATATAGTCGGTTTTAATTTTATTTCATAACTTGTGTTAATAAAGTGAATACAAATATACTGTTATTAAATCGCTGTACGATGTCGAGTGTGAAATTTTCGAAGTTATCGGACGAAGAAATCCATGAAATTATGGAATCGGTAGTGACAAGTGATGAAGAAGATTCAAACAGTGGAAATGACTCGGGTTCTCTGAACCACGAGCCAGAGGAAATAAGTCCAGAGGAAGAACACTTGATATCCCAATGCCTTCGAGGTATGGATACGAGTGCAAATTTTTTCAACGAGGCAGCTAATTACTCACTTACAACATCTACAGTCAGAGATACTGTTACTGCCGTTGAAGGTGAAATTCTATCAACAGATCCGATTACAGCGACCTACACGGCATTGACTTCAACTCCAATTCAAAGGAAGAGAGCTCGTTCGCCGTTACCAAGACCCGAAGACACCGGTCCAGCCGTAGTACCAACCAATGGTGGTTTTGTTGGAAGTAAGTATATCTCCCCCCTTCTTGCTCATCGCGATCTTGCTTTATATTTATTTTACCGTTATTTCAGACATTAAATCAATTTCCAAAGATTCTACTGAGTTTAACAAGTTGATGTGGCGCAATACAGCTCTTAAACTTCATGTAAATGAGGTCGCATTTCGTGGATCCACACGTTTACCTGACAACATAAAAGAGCTTTCAACTCCCTGCCAAATATTTCTCTATTTTTTTTCTAAAGAAATAATTGATATGATTGTTCAGGAGACTAACCGGTGTGCTCTAAGTGGGGATATCAACTCAAAATTCAATGTTAATGCCGATGAAATATGTCAATACATCGGAATTCATTTATATATGTCAATATATCGATATCCGAATTTGGAAAGCTATTGGGGAAAGAACTCTTTCGAACCCATTCGCAAAACAATGCCATTGAAACGATTTGAAGCTATAAAAAGATTCTTATCATTCCGAGATGAGGAAGAAAGGGTAAAAAAAGGGCAACCAGGTTATGACCCATTATTTCGCATACGTAATTTCTTGGATCTTCTCAACGAACGCTTCGACTCAATCCCGAAACATGGTCGACTTTGGTAAGCTTCTGCTATTTGTTAAGTCGCAAAAGTTATCAGGTTTTATTTCTTTTCTTTAATAGTGTCGATGAGCAAATGTGCTCAACGAAAATGAAACACCATCTAAGACAATATATGCCAAACAAGCCCCACAAGTGGGGTGTCAAATTGTTCGTATTGTGCGATTCGTTTGGTTACGCATATAGGTTTGAAATCTACAACGGCGCAGGAGACAATATTATTCGACCAAATTGTCCTGATCTAGGCAGTTCGGCAAATGTAGTAGTTCGTTTATCCCAAACTGTGAATGACTTCATGTACCATATAATTTACTTCGACAATTTCTATACGTCGTTACCTCTGTTGGTTTATTTGCGAGCTCGTGGCATATTTGGTCTTGGTACAATTCGAGTGAATCGCATACCAAATTGCAAATTGTCACCGGACAGTGCTATAGCAAAGAAAGAGCGTGGGTTTTCAACAGAGTACGTGGGCTCTGCATATGGAATCGATATTAGTACTGTTCTGTGGAAGGACAATAAAGCGGTCAGGCTGGCTTCGACTTACGTAGGAGTTGAGCCATTCGTTCGAAGCAATCCGAATGAGCAAGTTGCTAAGGCTAAACGATATGACAGGAAGAAGAAGCAAAACATTGAAGTCGATTGCCCACAAATAATTCGGGAATACAACAGCCATATGGGAGGAGTCGACTTAATGGATGGTTTGATGGGACGATATCATGTGAGAGCCAAGACACGTGATGTAATGACTCGCCTTTTTTATCATTTTATTGATATGGCTGCAACGAACGCTTACCTTCTTTATAAGCGAATAAATATGGAGAAGATAAATGATTCCAGTAATATTTCTGACGAAGGAGAAAAGATTTTACAGCTGCCTGAATTCAGAGAACAAATCGCTGCTGCTCTTGTGAGCTACAATCAAAAGCGTTCGGCGGGTCGTCCATCTTCAACAAGCCAATCAACTACTTTACCCGATTCTCTGAGTGTAGGCAGAAAAGCTGCATATCCTGTTGATGACGTTCGTTTCAACGGTAATACCCATATTCCGAAATGGCTTGCGAAAAAAGGTGGTAAAAAATGGTGTAAACTTTGTAAAAACTCCCAAACTCAATGTGTCTGCGAAGTATGTAATTTACATTTATGCTGCTCCGTCACGAAAAATTGTTTCGGAGAATATCATACAAAGAAATAATCTATTTGTGTTATTATTATTGTTTATTAAAACTTATTTCAATAAAAATATTGTTCCTTACTAAAAATTGTACGGGTTAATTTTTTTTGCTCTAACCGACAAGAGTGCCTGGAGGCACTGTTTCTTATTTCTCACCTGGCAGACAAACGAAACGACATGTTGACTTTTTGTTGACGGAATTAAGTTTGTTATGTTCTATTTAAGCTAAAAAAAAATTCTCAACCGTTTCTGATCATTATTTAAAGTTTGCTGGTTTGAGGGTTAAAACGATTTTCTTGTGTTTTATTTCAATTCGAAGTTCTATACCCCTAAAAAAAACACCCTATACTTAGAGTTATATGGAATAAAAAAAATTTCGAAAAGAAACGGTCCCTAGCAGGGTCGGAACCCCTAAAATTAAAACAAAATCTGTCCAGCCATTCTCACGTTTTTAGGGAACAAAAGCAAACGTCTGGACATCCAAACATCGCTACATTCACATTTATAATATTAGTAGGATATCTACCGCTTAACGCCACTATTATGATTTTATGAAAATCCTATAATACTCTGGATATGTATAAACGGCAATAACAAAAAAGCAAAATTATATGCTTTGATTAAGATTAAAATCTCACTAAAGCAAATACATTCAGGGATAGATATAACGAATTCAAATATTACTTAGCTTGTGGTCTTGGAACTGCCCACATTTCCAAAAAGTTTACAAATGTAGCCTATGTATGTTGTACCCAGCTAAGATTTTAACGTATTGGAAAAGTTTAAAACAGATCAACCATAAACTTTGGACATTATTGAAGTAAAAACAAAGTACTGAATACCAAAAATGTGGGCGTCGAACCGCCCACTTTTTCCAAATTATATAATTCTTGACCAAGGGACACACATATCCAAAAATCATTAGTTTAGACCAAACATATTCAAAGTTATGATGATTTAAATTTTATAAAGCCTGGGGGCGTGGCACCGCCCACTTTTCCAAAAATTAATATAGCCTAAATCGTACACAACAATCTTCTGAACCAATCTGGAAAGTTTAGAAAAGATCGACCATAAACTTTGGACATTATTGAAGTACCAACAAAACACAAAAAATGTGGGCGTGGCACCTCCCACTTTTCCAAAAATTAATATAGCCTAAATCGTACACAACAATCTTCTGAACCAATCTGGAATGTTTAAAAGAGATCGACCATAAACTTTGGACATTATTAAAGTACAAACAAAACACAAAAAACGGGGGCGTGGCACCGCCCACTTTTCCAAAATTACATAAATCTTGGGCAAAGGACACACATATCCAAAAATCATTAATTTAGACCAAATATGTTCAGAGTTATGAAGAATTGTAGTTTTATATAGCCTGGGGGCGTGGCACCGCCTACTTTTACAAAAATTGATATAGCCTAAATCGTACACAACAATCTTCTGAACCAATCTGGAAGGTTTGAAAGAGATCGACCATAAACTTTGGACTTTATTGAAGTACAAACAAAACACAAAAAATGTGGGCGTGGCACCTCCCACTTTTCCAAAATTACATAAATCTTGACCAATCGACACACATATCCAAAAATCATTAATTTACACCAAATATTCAATTGTAATTTTATATTGCCTGGGGCGTGGCACCGCCCACTTTTCCAAAAATTAATATAGCCTATGCTTTCACTCATGATCCCAAGAATATACTGTGAAAATTTCATAAAAATCGGTTGAGTACTTTGGACGCCTATAAAGGACACACAGACACACAGACATACACTCATTTTTTTTATTTATAAGATACTAGAAGGACCCGGCAGACGTTGTTCTGCCCAAATTTAGGGAAAAAATCGCACCATAAATAAAAAAGTTTGGAATATTTCGACCCCTGGTCCACATCCCCGAAAAAAGTTAATAGTACATACATACATACGTAGTACGTACATACATCCTCTTTTATATATTTAGATTATTGCCTACTGAAGAATTTACCTAATTCGAATATTGCTAAAATTTTGAAAAAAAGAGTATTGAAAAACGGTTTTCAAACATTTTCTCTTGCGGTGTTCGTTGGCATTTCAAAATTAGCGGTTAAATTAGCATAAAAAAGTGTTGAAAGGGTGTAAGTTTCTAAGCAAATTAATCAAAAAAGCTTTAAAAAAAAGCATTTTATTTTATTTTACTTAATTTTATTTTACTTTATTTTATTTTACTTTACTTTTTTGCTTTTCTTTGCCAACTGCAGAATCGTTTACTCCTTCGAACCGCATGAAAAAGTGGATTTTGCTAAGAACGGGATTTAGCAGGTATTTTATGCAAGCATGGAGTATAGCAAAGGCGAAATTAAAAACTGTGCTACTTTACTTTAGTTTTATTGAGAATTTATAAAAAAGCTTATTACATGACTACCACATTTTTTTCTTTTTTGAATTTTTACTTACATTATGATATATTAGGGTTTTTTTTATTTATGATTTTAGGGTTTTAGGGCAATCACATTCTCACCGATAACTAAATTAACGATAAATTTATCGAAATATATCAAAGTAAAAATGAAACCCGGGACCATCCCCATTCGTTTGGTATCCATATTGTAGGGTAATGTTAAGTTTTTTGGCTACCCCTCTAGTTTGATACCCATATTGTAGGGCAATTTTAAGGTTTTTGTGCAATAACATTTTCACCGATAACTTAGTTATCGATCAATTTATCGAAACATAGCGAATCCAAAATGAAACCAGGGGCCCTCCCCTTTCGTTTGATACCCATATTGTACGATATTTCTATACCTATATGCGAAATATCATAAGTATAGGTTCAATATACTTAGAGTTATATGGAATAAAAAAAATTTCGAAAAGAAACGGTCCCTAGCAGTGTTGGAACCCCCAAAATTAAAAAAAAAATAGCCTATAGCTCCTTCCAGACTATAACCTGTAGGTGTGCCAAATTTCAACAAAATCCGTCCAGCCATTCTCACGTTTTTAGGGAACAAAAGCAAACGTCTGGACATCCAAACATCCAAACATCGCTACATTCACATTTATGATATTAGTAGGATATCTACCGCTTAACGCCACTATTATGATTTTATGAAAATCCTATAATACTCTGGATATGTATAAACGGCAATAACAAAAAAGCAAAATTATATGCTTTGATTAAGATTAAAATCTCACTAAAGCAAATACATTCAGGGATAGATATAACGAATTCAAATATTACTTAGCTTGTGGTCTTGGAACTGCCCACATTTCCAAAAAGTTTACAAATGTAGCCTATGTATGTCGTACCCAACGAAGATTTTAACGTATTGGAAAAGTTTAAAACAGATCAACCATAAACTTTGGACATTATTGAAGTAAAAACAAAGTACTGAATACCAAAAATGTGGGCGTCGAACCGCCCACTTTTTCCAAATTATATAATTCTTGACCAAGGGACACACATATCCAAAAATCATTAGTTTAGACCAAACATATTCAAAGTTATGATGATTTAAATTTTATAAAGCCTGGGGGCGTGGCACCGCCCACTTTTCCAAAAATTAATATAGCCTAAATCGTACACAACAATCTTCTGAACCAATCTGGAAAGTTTAGAAAAGATCGACCATAAACTTTGGACATTATTGAAGTACAAACAAAACACAAAAAATGTGGGCGTGGCACCTCCCACTTTTCCAAAAATTAATATAGCCTAAATCGTACACAACAATCTTCTGAACCAATCTGGAATGTTTAAAAGAGATCGACCATAAACTTTGGACATTATTGAAGTACAAACAAAACACAAAAAACGTGGGCGTGGCACCGCCCACTTTTCCAAAATTACATAAATCTTGACCAAAGGACACACATATCCAAAAATCATTAATTTAGACCAAATATGTTCAGAGTTATGAAGAATTGTAGTTTTATATAGCCTGGGGGCGTGGCACCGCCTACTTTTACAAAAATTGATATAGCCTAAATCGTACACAACAATCTTCTGAACCGATCTGGAAGGTTTGAAAGAGATCGACCATAAACTTTGGACTTTATTGAAGTACAAACAAAACACAAAAAATGTGGGCGTGGCACCTCCCACTTTTCCAAAATTACATAAATCTTGACCAATCGACACACATATCCAAAAATTATTAATTTACACCAAATATTTTCAGAGTTATGAAGAATTGTAATTTTATATAGCCTGGGGGCGTGGCACCGCCCACTTTTCCAAAAATTAATATAGCCTATGCTTTAACTCATGATCCCAAGAATATACTGTGAAAATTTCATAAAAATCGGTTGAGTACTTTGGACGCCTATAAAGGACACACAGACACACAGACACACATTCATTTTTATTTATAAGATACTAGCAGACCCGGCAGACGTTGTTCTGCCTGACCAGTGACTCCCCTAGAAATACATTTTCAAATATTTTTCTTTAACTTTTAACATTCCATTTATTGCAGTGCTTTAGGATATACAATGTTTGTGGCTTTAAAGTCTTTGGTATAAACAAATAAATTTTTTGGATGTCCAACTCAAAAAACGGATCTTTTGAACTCAATGGGTATGACAAAAACCATTATGCGCTGCTGAGCAGATGTATAGTTAGTACTTATTTAATTATATCCAATATCTACCTATAATACTCTGGATATGTATGAACGGCAATAATAAACAAAAAAAATTAAGTGCGTTGATTAAGATTTAAGAACGTTAAAATGTCACTAAAGCAAATACATTCAGGGATATAACGAATTGAAATATTACTTAGCTTGTGGTCTTGGAACTGCCCACTTTTCCAAAGAATTTACAAATGTAGCCTATGTACATATGTCGTACCCAACGAAGATTTTAACGTATTGGAAAAGTTTAAAACAGATCAACAGGTGCCACGCCCACATTTCCCAAATTGTATAATTCTTGACCAAGGGACACACATATCCAAAAATCATTAGTTTAGACCAAAAATATTCAAAGTTATAATGATTTAAATTTTATATAGCCTGGGGGCGTGGCACAACAATCTTCTGAACCAATCTGGAAATTTAGAGAAGATCGACCATAAACTTTGAACTTATTGAAGTACAAACAAAACACAAAACATGTGGGCGTGGCACCGCCCACTTTTCCAAAATAATATACATCTTGACTCAAGGATACACATATCCAAAAATCTTTAATTTAGACCCAATATGTTCAGAGTTATGAAGAATTTAAATTTTATATAGCCTGGGAGCGTGGCACCGCCTACTTTTCCAAAAATTGATATAGCCTGAATCGTACACAACAATCTTCTGAACCAATCTTGAAAGTTTAAAAGAGATCGACCATAAACTTTAATTTAGACCAAATATGTTCAGAGTTATGAAGAATTTAAATTTTATATAGCCTGGGAGCGTGGCACTGGCTACTTTTCCAAAAATTGATATAGCCTGAATCGTACAAAACAATTTTCTTAACCAATCTTGAAAGTTTAAAAGAGATCGACCATAGACTTTGGACATTATTGAAGTACAGACAAAACACAAAAAATGTGGGCGTGGCACCGCCCACTTTTCCAAAATTACATAAATCTTGACCAAAGGACACACATATCCAGAAATCATTAATTTAGACCAAATATGTTCAGAGCTATGAAGAATTTAAATTTTATATAGCCTGGGGGCGTGGCACCGCCTACTTTTCCAAAAATTGATATAGCCTAAATCGTACACAACAATTTTCTTAACCAATCTTGAAAGTTTAAAAGAGATCGACCATAAACTTTGGACATTATTGAAGTACAAACAAAACACAAAAAATGTGGGCGTGTCACCGCCCACTTTTCCAAAATTACACAAATCTTGACTACAGGACACACATATCCAGAAATCATTAATTTAGACCAAATATGTTCAGAGCTATGAAGAATTTAAATTTTATATAGCCTGGGGGCGTGGCACCGCCTACTTTTCCAAAAATTGATATAGCCTAAATCGTACACAACAATCTTCTGAACCAATCTTGAAAGTTTAAAAGAGATCGACCATAAACTTTGGACATTATTGAAGTACAAACAAAACACAAAAAATGTGGGCGTGGCACCGCCCACTTTTCCAAAATTACATAAATCTTGACCAAAGGACACACATATCCAGAAATCATTAATTTAGACCAAATATGTTCAGAGCTATGAAGAATTTACATTTTATATAGCCTGGGGGCGTGGCACCGCCTACTTTTCCAAAAATTGATATAGCCTGGTTGGTTGGTTGGTTGGAGTGGCGAGTCCCAGTGACTCCAATTAGCGCTAGCGCGCCGTTTTGATACCACAGCTCGTGAACTAACCAATGAAGATTACGACAGAAAACTTGCGTGGTGGGACTCTCACCCCTATATCCTAACTATATCCATCCCATTGAGTCCAGAAATTTTAGAAGTTCCCCAAGCTTAACATCGTTGAGCTCAGAAAGACTCCCGAACAAAGGTTTACCCAGAAATTTTGTTCTGCTCCTGCAGTGCGCAGGACAGCCGCACAGTAGGTGCTCCACCGTCTCTTCCATCCCCGGAAGGTTGCAACTGCGGCACGTAGTATTGTGCTCCATGCCCATCCTTGCCGCGTGCGCCCCGATAGTCCAATGTCCAGTGAGGGCTGAGACTAATCTGAAAAGGTCCCTTCTGTTGTTCCTTAGAAGGGTCGAAGTTCGTGCTTCATTATACGACGGCCATAAATAGCCTAAATCGTACACAACAATTTTCTTAACCAGTCTTGAAAGTTTAAAAGAGATCGACCATAAACTTTGGACATTATTGAAGTACAAACAAAACACAAAAATGTGGGAGTGGCACCGCCCACTTTTCCAAAATTACATAAATCTTGACTAAAGGACACACATATCCAGAAATAATTAATTTAGACCAAATATGTTCAGAGCTATGAAGAATTTAAATTTTATATAGGCGGGGGGCGTGGCACCGCCTACTTTTCCAAAAATTGATATAGCCTAAATCGTACACAACAATCTTCTGAACCAATCTAGAAAGTTTAAAAGAGATCGACTATAAACTTTGGACATTATTGAAGTACAAACAAAACACAAAAAATGTGGGCGTGGCACCGCCCACTTTTCCAAAATTACATAAATCTTGACCAAAGGACACACATATCCAAAAATCATTAATTTAGACCAAATATGTTCAGAGTTATGAAGAGTTGTAATTTTATATAGCCTGGGGGCGTGGCACCGCCCACTTTTCCAAAAATTAATATAGCCTATGCTTTAACCCATGATCCCAAGAATATACTGTGAAAATTTCATAAAAATCGGTTGAGTACTTTGGACGCCCATAAAGGACACACAGACACACAGACACACAGACACACAGACACGCAGACACACAGACACACATTCATTTTTATTTATAAGACTAGCAGACCCGGCAGACGTTGTTCTGCCTGACCAGCAAATGCATTCAGGGATATAACGAATTGAAATATTACTTAGCTTGTGGTCTTGGAACTGCCCACTTTTCCAAAGAATTTACAAATGTAGCCTATGTATGTCGTACCCAACGAAGATTTTAACGTATTGGAAAAGTTTAAAACAGATCAACCATAAACTTTGGACATTATTGACGTACAAACAAAGCACTGAATACAAAAAATGTGGGCGTGGCACCGCCCACATTTCCCAGATTATATAATTCTTGACCAAGGGACACACATATCCAAAAATCATTAGTTTAGACCAAAAATATTCAAAGTTATGATGATTTAAATTTTATATAGCCTGGGGGCGTGGCACAACAATCTTCTGAACCAATCTGGAAATTTAGAGAAGATCGACAATAAACTTTGAACTTATTGAAGTACAAACAAAACACAAAAAATGGGGGCGTGGCACCGCCCACTTTTCGAAAAATGTATAAATCTTGACCAAAGGACACACATATCTAAAAATCATTAATTTAGACCCAACATGTTCAGAGCTATGAAGAATTTAAAATTTATATAGCCGGGGGGCGTGGCATTGGCTACTTTTTCAAAAATTGATATAGCCTGACTCTTACACAACAATTTTCTTAACCAATCTTGAAAGTTTAAAAGAGATCGACCATAAATTTTGGACATTATTGAAGTACACACAAAACACAAAAAATGGGGGCGTGGCACCGCCCACTTTTCGAAAAATGTATAAATCTTGACCAAAGGACACACATATCCAAAAATCTTTAATTTACACCCAACATGTTCAGAGCTATGAAGAATTTAAAATTTATATAGCCTGGGGGCGTGGCATTGGCTACTTTTTCAAAAATTGATATAGCCTGACTCTTACACAACAATTTTCTTAACCAATCTTGAAAGTTTAAAAGAGATCGACCATAAATTTTGGACATTATTGAAGTACACACAAAACACAAAAAATGGGGGCGTGGCACCGCCCACTTTTCGAAAAATGTATAAATCTTGACCAAAGGACACACATATCTAAAAATCATTAATTTAGACCAAATATGTTCATAGTTAGCACGATTTCAAATTTTATATAGGCTGTGGGCGTGGCACCGCCCTCTTTTCCAAAAATATATACAACCTAAATCCTACACAATAATCTTCTAAATCAAAGTGGAGAGTTTAAAAGAGATCGACCATAAACTTTGGATATTATTGAATTACAAACAAAACACCAAAAATGGGGGCGTGGCACCGCCCACTTTTCGAAAAATGTATAAATCTTGACCAAAGGACACACATATCTAAAAATCATTAATTTAGACCAAATATGTTCATAGTTAGGACGATTTGAAATTTTATATAGCCTGTGGGCGTGGCACCGCCCACTTTTCCAAAAATGTATACAACCTAAATCCTACACAATAATCTTCTAAATCAAAGTGGAGAGTTTAAAAGAGATCGACCGTAAACTTTGGATATTATTGAATTACAAACAAAACACAAAAAATGGGGGCGTGGCACCGCCCACTTTTCGAAAATTGTATAAATCTTGACCAAAGGACACACATATCCAAAAATCATTAATTAAGACCAAATATGTTCATAGTTATGACGATTTGAAATTCATAGCTATGACAATTTGAATTTTTATATAGCCTGAGGGCGTGGCACCGCCCACTTTTCCAAAAATATATATAGCCTATGCTTTAACTCGTGATCCCAAGAATATACTGTGAAAATTTCATAAAAATCGGTTGAGTACTTTGGACGCCTATAAAGGACACACAGACACACAGACACACAGACACGCAGACACACAGACACACAGACACACATTCATTTTTATTTATAAGACTAGAAGGACCCGGCAGACGTTGTTCTGCCCAAATTTAGGGAAAAAATCGCACCATAAATAAAAAAGTTTGGAATATTTCGACCCCTGGTCCACTTCCCCGAAAAAAGTTAATAGTACATACATACATACGTACATACATCCTATTTTATATATTTAGATTATTGTCTACTGAAGAATTTACCTAATTCGAATATTGCTAAAATTTTGAAAAAAAGAGTATTGAGAAACGGTTTTCAAACATTTTCTTTTGCGGTGTTCGTTGGCATTTCAAAATTAGCGGTAAAATTAGCATAAAAAAGTGTTGAAAGGGTGTAAGTTTCTAAGCAAATTAATCAAAAAAGCTTTAAAAAAAAGCATTTTATTTTATTTTACTTTATTTTATTTTACTTTATTTTATTTTACTTTACTTTTTTTCTTTTCTTTGCCAACTGCAGAATCGTTTACTCCTTCGAACCGCATGAAAAAGTGGATTTTGCTAAGAACGGGATTTAGCAGGTATTTTATGCAAGCATGGAGTATAGCAAAGGCGAAATTAAACCTGTGCTACTTCACTTTAGTTTTATTGAGAATTTATAAAAAAGCTTATTACATGACTACCACATTTTTTTCTTTTTTGAAATATTCACTTATATTCACTTGACACAGTTTATTTATTGGAAATTGACACAATTTGTAGTTTATTTATTTCAAATATATTCACTCAAAAATGTAAATGGTGTAATGAAATGACACCAAATTTTTTGACATTTTTATTTAATTTTGACACTAAATGCTTTTTGACTAATTGTGTCAGGATGAATGGACATTCAAAAGTTGATTTGATACCATATTGTAGGTAAATTTTAGGGTTTTAGGGCAATCACATTCTCACCGATAGCTAAATTAACGATAAATTTATCGAAATATATCAAAGTAAAAATGAAACCCGGGACCATCCCCATTCGTTTGGTACCCATATTGTAGGATAATGTTAAGTTTTTTGGGCAATCACCGATAACTCAGTTATCGATAAATTTATAGAAATATATCGAAGTCCAAATGTAACCTGGAGCTACCCCTATCGTTTGATACCCATATTGTAGGGCAATTTTAAGGTTTTTGTACAATAACATTTTCACCGATAACTCAGTTATCGATAAATTTATCGAAATATATCGAAGCCCAAATTAAACCTGGCGCCATCCCCTTTCGTTTGATACCCATATTGTAGGGTAATATTAAGGTTTTTGGGCAATCACCGATAACTCAGTTATCGATAAATTTATCGAAATATATCGAAGCCCAAATGAAACCTGGCGCCATCCCCTTTCGTTTGATACCCATATTGTAGGGTAATATTAAGGTTTTTGGGCAATCGAATTTTGACCGATAACTTAGTTATCGATAAATTTATCGAAATATATCGAAGCCCAAATGAAACCTGGGGCCCTCCCCATTCGTTTGATACCCATATTGTAGGGTAATGTTAAGTTTTTTGGGCAACCACCGATAACTCAGTTATCGATAAATTTATCGAAATATATCGAATTCCAAATGTAACCTGGAGCTACCCCTATCGTTTGATACCCATATTGTAGGGCAATTTTAAGGTTTTTGTACAATAACATTTTCACCGATAACTTAGTTATCGATCAATTTATCGAAACATATCGAAGCCAAAATGAAACCTGGGGCCCTCCCCTTTCGTTTGATACCCATATTGTACGATATTTCTATACCTATATGCGAAATATCATAAGTATAGGTTCAATATACTTAGAGTTATATGGAATAAAAAAAATTTCGAAAAGAAACGGTCCCTAGCAGGGTCGGAACCCCCAAAATTAAAAAAAAAATAGCCTATAGCTCCTTCCAGACTATAACCTGTAGGCGTGCCAAATTTCAACAAAAGCCGTCTAGCCATTCTCACGTTTTTAGGGAACAAAAGCAAACGTCTGGACATCCAAACATCCAAACATCGCTACATTCACATTTATAATCACCCCTATTCCGCATTTCGACTTGGATCGAAAATTTCTCCGCTTGGCAACATTGGTATTCTGCGTTTCAATTCCGCTACGTTCAACTTCGAAACTTCCAACTCTGCTAATTCTGCACTTCGATCGTAGCTCCGTTTTTCTACGTTGGAATTTTGTTGGCGGATAAATGCTTGTTTTTTATTTTGCAAACAATTTACGATTAATTCCCGCAATTTTTTGTTGAAATTCTTAAAATTTAAGTAAAACGCGTATGTAAAAGTTGTAAAACGCTCGCTATATTTTGTTTTTGTGCTCTAATGAGGTTTTTTGATATGTTTGCATGATAATTGTTTTCGACCGGTGCCGAGTGCTAATATTTGTCCAAAAATGTAGGGAGGGAAATCAAAAGACGCGTGTCGATGCCAGGAATGTGAATCCGCCTACGGAGATCTAATATTTTTGGCCGCGCATTAGCATCGGCACCGGTTGTAAACAATTACAAATTGGACTAGCATTCAAAACACCAAACAATATTACTAACGAAATTAAAACTAAGGTAATGGCTTTGACTTTGCCATTATATCCAAACGTGCACCGGCGGCCACTCCACAGCACCTACTTATACTCTGTAAACTTCTTTGTCAGTTCCGGGGCGGCCAATGTCTTCCTACAGCGAAAAGTGCCACTGCTAACAACAACAACAACAACAACAGCGAAAAGTGCCACCTGCGGTCAGACTTAACCCTGACATGTCTAATGTTTGCTCGGCGTATGGTGTGGCCCCACGATGCGACGCCAGCCATCTGTGTATCTGGTCGACAAAGCGCATACTTCTAGCACTAGCTCTATGGAAAATACCAGCTACCTACTGACGATGTGGTCACATCCACCGCTTTTTGTTGGTCCTTCGTTGTCTGCTACAATCAGTCAATTGATCTATAAAATTTCACTCAATTTATTCAATAATGCTCAAAAATATACAATAAAGTTTATAAATCATAATAAAGCTTTACTTTTATTTCAAAAGTAATAATTTGTGTAATTTAAATTTCTTTGTTATGTTTCAATTTCACATATTCCAAGGCAAACAGCTGACTTCGAAAAACTTATAGCTCTTCCTCTTCTTCTTTCGATCCAAGCGTAACTCAGAATGCATATTTACGATCCAAGCGGAGCGTAGAGCGGGAACGTAATTGTAATGCAGAATAGGGGTGAATATTAGTAGGATACATATATGCTGATACCCACATATCTATTTAAATTTATTTAAGAAAAAAAAAATGAATAGGTTCCTCCCTAAAAATTAGTATATCTTTTTTGTTTGTGGTCCGATTTTAATAAAACAAAGCTTCAAGCAGTATATTTGTGAAAGTCTCATCAAAATCCATTTCTTAGTTTCCGAGATCCTTAAGTTCAAGCAGACAAACAGACAATAATTTTAAAAATGGATTAGATGAACTCTAGAGCATTCGCCAGGTCATCCCCAGTAATTTTTTATACCTAGTAGTGCATCGCACACAAGGTATATTAACTTCATTCGCCTAACGGTAGTATGTAACGGCATAAGCGAATCGAGATAGATATTGACTTATATATATCAAAATGTTCAGGAGGAAAAGAGAAATTGGTTGAGCCATGTCCGTCCGTCCGTCCGTCTGTCCGTCCGTCCGTCTTTGAACACGATAACTTGAAATGAAATTTGGTATGCAGGTTCCTTTTCACTTATCTCGGAGCGCTATTGAAAATAGGCAAAATCGGTTAAAAGCCATGCCCACTTTCTATATATATAATATTTTCGAAAATACAAAAAGAGTGATTATTCAGTACATAATACACCTATAAGGATAATATTTTGTGTGTGCTTTAGAGTTAAGGCAGGAAATACATTTTTGAAGAAATTTTTAAAATGGGGCGTGGTACCGCTTAGTTTTGATTAAGTCAAATTTGGAAATATTATTAATCATAAATCAAAAACCGCTCAAGATAGCAAATTAAAATTCAGCACACATATTTATATTAATACAGGCAATATTTTGAAAAAAAAATTTTCGAAATCGGGTTAGGTCCACGCCCAATTTTATACGAAAGATTTTGAAAAGGATCATAGATATATTGAATATGCTATAACTTTGCTTAAACTAGCTGTATATCATTTCTATTTCACCTCTAAAGTGTTCGTGGGCAAAGAAAGTCGAATGCACAAAATTTTTGGAAAATGGGAGTGGCCCCGCCCCTTTATGGGGGATTATTCCATAAAACTTTCCATGCCATAACTCCGGTAAAAATTGACTTATTGAAACGATATTTACAGAAAGTGTTCAACATATAAAGCTAACTCTTTGCTGTACAAATAAACAAAATCGGTGAACGGACACGCCCACTTTTTGAACACAGTTCTAAAAAATTTCTTCGTAAAATTAAAATCGCGATATTTCCATAACTGTATAAGTTATATATAAAAGATTTTACACACTTAATAAGCTTTTTAAGGAAAACTAAACTGCAAAAAAATTGAAGTAAAAACAAAGTACTGAATACAAAAAATGTGGGCGTCGCACCGCCCACTTTTCATAAATTATATAATTCTTGACCAAGGGACACACATATCCAAAAATCATTAGTTTAGACCAAACATATTCAAAGTTATGATGATTTAAATTTTATAAAGCCTGGGGGCGTGGCACCGCCCACTTTTCCAAAAATTAATATAGCCTAAATCGTACACAACAATCTTCTGAACCAATCTGGAAAGTTTGAAAGAGATCGACCATAAACTTTGGACTTTATTGAAGTACAAACAAAACACAAAAAATGTGGGCGTGGCACCTCCCACTTTTCCAAAATTACATAAATCTTGACCAATCGACACACATATCCAAAAATCATTAATTTACACCAAATATGTTCAAAGTTATGAAGAATTGTAATTTTATATAGCCTGGGGGCGTGGCACCGCCCACTTTTCCAAAAATTAATATAGCCTAAATCGTACACAACAATCTTCTGAACCAATCTGGAAAGTTTAGAAAAGATCGACCATAAACTTTGGACATTATTGAAGTACAAACAAAACACAAAAAATATGGGCGTGGCACCTCCCACTTTTCCAAAAATTAATATAGCCTAAATCGTACACAACAATCTTCTGAACCAATCTGGAATGTTTAAAAGAGATCGACCATAAACTTTGGACATTATTGAAGTACAAACAAAACACAAAAAACGTGGGCGTTATGAAGAACTTAAATTTTATATAGCCTGGGGGCGGGGCACTGCCTACTTTTCCAATAATTTATATAGCCTGAATCGTACACAACAATTTTCTTAACCAATCTGGAAAGTTTAAAAGAGATCGACCATAAACTTTGGACTTTATTGAAGTACAAACAAAACACAAAATATGTGGGCGTGGCACCTCCCAATTTCCAAAATTACATAAATCTTGACCAAAGGACACACATATCCAAAAATCATTAATTTAGACCAAATATGTTCAGAGTTATGAAGAATTGTAGTTTTATATTGCCTGGGGGCGTGGCACCGCCTACTTTTCCAAAAATTGATATAGCCTAAATCGTACACAACAATCTTCTGAACCAATCTGGAAAGTTTGAAAGAGATCGACCATAAACTTTGGACTTTATTGAAGTACAAACAAAACACAAAAAATGTGGGCGTGGCACCTCCCACTTTTCCAAAATTACATAAATCTTGACCAATCGACACACATATCCAAAAATCATTAATTTACACCAAATATGTTCAAAGTTATGAAGAATTGTAATTTTATATAGCCTGGGGGCGTGGCACCGCCCACTTTTCCAAAAATTAATATAGCCTATGCTTTAACCCATGATCCCAAGTATATACTGTGAAAATTTCATAAAAATCGGTTGAGTACTTTGGACGTCTATAAAGGACACACAGACACACAGACACACATTCATTTTTATTTATAAGATAGATATGCTGATATCAACATAAATATTTATTTAAGAAAAAAATGAATAGGTTCCTCCCTAAAAATTTGTGAAAGTCTCATTTAAATGCATTGCTTAGTTTCCGAGATCCTTAAGTTCAAACAGACAAACAGACAGACAATAATTTTAAAAATGGATCAGATGAACTCTACCGCATTCCCCAGGTCATCCCCAAACATCTTTTCAAAGAAATTTTCAATATACAGACACGACTCTTCTAGAGATTTATTATAGTATAGATATGCTGATACCCACATAAATATTTATTTAAATTCATTTAAGAAAAAAATATCATAGGTTCCTCCCTAAAAATTAGTATATCTTTTTTGTTTGTGGTCCGATTTTGATAAAATAAAGTGAAGATCCCTTTCCAAGATTCAAGCAGTATATTTGTGAAGGTAGGTAGGTAGGTAGCAGTGGCTGCTAGCATATGGGCTAGCACACATAGGCCCCGGAGGTCCCGTTGTGATACCACATGGATCTGAAAACCCGATCCCCTACTCGAACCACTTTACGGAATCCGCGAAGCGCAAGATGTCCTTTGGCTTGATAAAGGCTATATTTGTGAAAGTCTCATCAAAATCCATTTCTTAGTTTCCGAGATCCTTAAGTTCAAACAGACAAACAGACAATAATTTTAAAAATGGATCAGATGAACTCTATAGCATTCCCCAGGTCATCCCCAGTAATTTTTTCAAAGAAATTTTCAATATACAGACACGACTTTTCTAGAGATTTATTATAGTATAGATATGCCGATACCCACATATTTATTTGAATTTATTTAAGAAAACAAATTTCATAGGTTCCTCCCACATTAGTATATCTTTTTTGTTTGTGGTCCGATTTTGATAAAACCGAGTGGAGATCCCTTTCTAAGTTCAAACAGACAAACAGACAATAATTTTAAAAATGGATCAGATGAACTCTATAGCATTCCCCAGGTCATCCCCAGTAATTTTTTCAAAGAAATTTTCAATGTACAGACACGACTTTTCTAGAGATTTATTATAGTATAGTCTCATCAAAATCCATTGCTTAGTTTCCGAGATACTTAAGTTCAAACAGACAAACAGATAAAAAGACAAACAGAGAGACAATAATTTTAAAAATGGATCAGATGAACTCTATAGCATTAACCAGGTCATCCCCAGTCATTTTTTCAAAGAAATTTTCAATGTACAGAGACGACTTTTCTAGAGATTTATTATAGTATAGATATGCTGATACCCACATATTTATTTAAATTTATTTAAGAAAAAAAATTTCATAGGTTCCTCCCTAAACATTAGTATATCTTTTTTGTTTGTGGTCCGATTTTGATAAAACCGAGTGGAGATCCCTTTCTAAGCTTCAAGCAGTATATTTGTGAAAGTCTCATCAAAATCCATTTCTTAGTTTCCACGATCCTTAAGTTGAAACAGACAAACAGATAAACAGACAAACAGACAGACAGTAATTTTAAAAATGGGTCAGATGAACTCTATAACATTCCCCAGGTCATCTATAGCATTCCCCAGTTCATCCCCAGCCATTTTTTCAAAGAATTTTTCAATGTACAGAGACGACTTTTCTAGAGATTTATTATAGTATAGATATTGATACCCACATATTTATTTGAATTTATTTAAGAAAAAAATTTCATAGGTTCCTCCCTAAACATTAGTATATCTTTTTTGTTTGTGGTCCGATTTTGATAATACCGAGTGGAGATCCCTTTCTAAGCTTCAAGCAGTATATTTGTGAAAGTCTCATCAAAATCCATTTCTTAGTTTCCGCGATCCTTAAGTTGAAACAGACAATAATTTTAAAAATGAATCAGATGAACTCTATAGCATTCCCCAGGTCATCCCCAGTCATTTTTTCAAAGAAATTTTCAATTTACAGACACGACTTTTCTAGAGATTTATTATAGTATAGATATGCTGATACCCACATATTTATTTGAATTTATTTAAGAAAACAAATTTCATAGGTTCCTCCCAAAACATTAGTATATCTTTTTTGTTTGTGGTCCATTTTGATAAAACCGAGTGGAGATCCCTTTCTAAGCTTCAAGCAGTATATTTGTGAAAGTCTCATCAAAATCTATTTCTTAGTTTCCGCGATCCTTAAGTTCAATCGGACAAACAGATAAACAGACAAACAGGCAGACAGTAATTTTAAAAATGGGTCAGATGAAGTCTATAGCATTCCGCAGGTCATCCCCAGTAATTTTTTCAAAGAAATTTTCAATGAACAGACACGACTTTTCTAGAGATTTATTATAGTATAGATGTGCTGATACCCACATATTTATTTAAATTTATTTAAGAAAACAAATTTCATAGGTTCCTCCCTAAACACTAGTATATCTTTTTTGTTTGTGGTCCGATTTTGATAAAACCGAGTGGAGATCCCTTTCTAAGCTTCAAGCAATATATTTGTGAAAGTCTCATCAAAATCCATTTCTTAGTTTCCGCGATCCTTAAGTTCAAACGGACAAACAGATAAACAGACAGACAATAATTTAAAAAATGGGTCAGGTGAACTATATAACATTCCCCAGGTCATCTATAGCATTCCCCAGGTCATCCCCAGTAATTTTTTCAAAGAAATTTTCAATGTACAGAGACGACTTTTCTAGAGATTTATTATAGTATAGATGTGCTGATACCCACATATTTATTTAAATTTATTTAAGAAAACAAATTTCATAGGTTCCTCCCTAAACATTAGTATATCTTTTTTGTTTGTGGTCCATTTTGATAAAACCGAGTGGAGATCCCTTTCTAAGCTTCAAGCAGTATATTTGTGAAAGTCTCATCAAAATCCATTTCTTAGTTTCCGCGATCCTTAAGTTGAAACAGACAAACAGATAAACAGACAAACAGACAGACAGTAATTTTAAAAATGGGTCAGATGAACTCTATAGCATTCCCCAGGTCATCCCCAAACATCTTTTCAAAGAAATTTTCAATGTACAGACACGACTCTTCTAGAGATTTATTATAGTATAGATATGCTGATACCCACATAAGTAAATATTTATTTAAATTCATTTAAGAAAAAAAATATCATAGGTTCCTCCCTAAAAATTAGTATATCTTTTTTGTTTGTGGTCCGATTTTGATAAAATAAAGTGAAGATCCCTTTCCAAGATTCAAGCAGTATATTTGTGAAAGTCTCATCAAAATCCATTTCTTAGTTTCCGAGATCCTTAAGTTCAAACAGACAAACAGACAATAATTTTAAAAATGGGTCAGATGAACTCTATAGCATTCCCCAGGTCATCCCCAAACATCTTTTCAAAGAAATTTTCAATGTACAGACACGACTCTTCTAGAGATTTATTATAGTATAGATATGCTGATACCCTCATATTTATTTAAATTTATTTAAGAAAAAAAATTTCATAGGTTCCTCCCTAAACATTAGTATATCTTTTTTGTTTGTGGTCCGATTTTGATAAAATAAAGTGAAGATCCCTTTCCAAGATTCAAGCAGTATATTTGTGAAAGTCTCATCAAAATCCATTTCTTAGTTTCCGAGATCCTTAAGTTCAAACAGACAAACAGACAGTAATTTTAAAAATGGATCAGATGAACTCTATAGCATTCCCCAGTAATTTTTTCGTGTCTGTACATTGAAATTTTCAATGTACAGACACGACTTTTCTAGAGATTTATTATAGTATAGTCTCATCAAAATCCATTGCTTAGTTTCCGAGATACTTAAGTTCAAACAGACAAACAGATAAAAAGACAAACAGAGAGACAATAATTTTAAAAATGGATCAGATGAACTCTTTAACATTCCCCAGGTCATCCCCAGTCATTTTTTCAAAGAAATTTTCAATGTACAGGGACGACTTTTCTAGAGATTTATTATAGTATAGATATGCTGATACCCACATATTTATTTAAGAAAAAAAATTTCATAGGTTCCTCCCTAAACATTAGTATATCTTTTTTGTTTGTGGTCCGATTTTGATAAAATAAAGTGAAGATCCCTTTCCAAGATTCAAGCAGTATATTTGTGAAAGTCTCATCAAAATCCATTTCTTAGTTTCCGAGATCCTTAAGTTCAAACAGACAAACAGACAATAATTTTAAAAATGGATCAGATGAACTCTATAGCATTCCCCAGTAATTTTTTCAAAGAAATTTTCAATGTACAGACACGACTTTTCTAGAGATTTATTATAGTATAGTCTCATCAAAATCCATTGTTTAGTTTCCGAGATACTTAAGTTCAAACAGACAAACAGATAAAAAGACAAACAGAGAGACAATAATTTTAAAAATGGATCAGATGAACTCTTTAACATTCCCCAGGTCATCCCCAGTCATTTTTTCAAAGAAATTTTCAATGTACAGAGACGACTTTTCTAGAGATTTATTATAGTATAGATATGCTGATACCCACATATTTATTTAAATTTATTTAAGAAAAAAAATTTCATAGGTTCCTCCCTAAACATTAGTATATCTTTTTTGTTTGTGGTCCGATTTTGATAAAACCGAGTGGAGATCCCTTTCTAAGCTTCAAGCAGTATATTTGTGAAAGTCTCATCAAAATCCATTTCTTAGTTTCCACGATCCTTAAGTTGAAACAGACAAACAGATAAACAGACAAACAGAGAGACAATAATTTTAAAAATGGATCAGATGAACTCTTTAACATTCCCCAGGTCATCCCCAGTCATTTTTTCAAAGAAATTTTCAATGTACAGAGACGACTTTTCTAGAGATTTATTATAGTATAGATATGCTGATACCCACATATTTATTTAAATTTATTTAAGAAAAAAAATTTCATTGGTTCCTCCCTAAACATTAGTATATCTTTTTTGTTTGTGGTCCGATTTTGATAAAACCGAGTGGAGATCCCTTTCTAAGCTTCAAGCAGTATATTTGTGAAAGTCTCATCAAAATCCATTTCTTAGTTTCCGCGATCCTTAAGTTGAAACAGACAAACAGACAATAATTTTAAAAATGAATCAGATGAACTCTATAGCATTCCCCAGGTCATCCCCAGTCATTTTTTCAAAGAAATTTTCAATTTACAGACACGACTTTTCTAGAGATTTATTATAGTATAGATATGCTGATACCCACATATTTATTTGAATTTATTTAAGAAAACAAATTTCATAGGTTCCTCCCTAAACATTAGTATATCTTTTTTGTTTGTGGTCCATTTTGATAAAACCGAGTGGAGATCCCTTTCTAAGCTTCAAGCAGTATATTTGTGAAAGTCTCATCAAAATCTATTTCTTAGTTTCCACGATCCTTAAGTTCAATCGGACAAACAGATAAACAGGCAGACAGTAATTTTAAAAATGGGTCAGATGAAGTCTATAGCATTCCGCAGGTCATCCCCAGTAATTTTTTCAAAGAAATTTTCAATGAACAGACACGACTTTATAGAGATTTATTATAGTATAGATGTGCTGATACCCACATATTTATTTAAATTTATTTAAGAAAACAAATTTCATAGGTTCCTCCCTAAACACTAGTATATCTTTTTTGTTTGTGGTCCGATTTTGATAAAACCGAGTGGAGATCCCTTTCTAAGCTTCAAGCAATATATTTGTGAAAGTCTCATCAAAATCCATTTCTTAGTTTCCGCGATCCTTAAGTTCAAACGGACAAACAGATAAACAGACAAACAGACAGACAATAATTTAAAAAATGGGTCAGGTGAACTATATAACATTCCCCAGGTCATCTATAGCATTCCCCAGGTCATCCCCAGTAATTTTTTCAAAGAAATTTTCAATGTACAGAGACGACTTTTGTAGAGATTTATTATAGTATAGATGTGCTGATACCCACATATTTATTTAAATTTATTTAAGAAAACAAATTTCATAGGTTCCTCCCTAAACATTAGTATATCTTTTTTGTTTGTGGTCCATTTTGATAAAACCGAGTGGAGATCCCTTTCTAAGCTTCAAGCAGTATATTTGTGAAAGTCTCATCAAAATCCATTTCTTAGTTTCCGCGATCCTTAAGTTGAAACAGACAAACAGATAAACAGACAAACAGACAGACAGTAATTTTAAAAATGGGTCAGATGAACTCTATAGCATTCCCCAGGTCATCCCCAAACATCTTTTCAAAGAAATTTTCAATGTACAGACACGACTCTTCTAGAGATTTATTATAGTATAGATATGCTGATACCCACATAAATATTTATTTAAATTCATTGATACCCACATATTTATTTAAATTTATTTAAGAAAACAAATTTCATAGGTTCCTCCCTAAACATTAGTATATCTTTTTTGTTTGTGGTCCATTTTGATAAAACCGAGTGGAGATCCCTTTCTAAGCTTCAAGCAGTATATTTGTGAAAGTCTCATCAAAATCCATTTCTTAGTTTCCGCGATCCTTAAGTTGAAACAGACAAACAGATAAACAGACAAACAGACAGACAGTAATTTTAAAAATGGGTCAGATGAACTCTATAGCATTCCCCAGGTCATCCCCAAACATCTTTTCAAAGAAATTTTCAATGTACAGACACGACTCTTCTAGAGATTTATTATAGTATAGATATGCTGATACCCACATAAATATTTATTTAAATTCATTGATACCCACATATTTATTTAAATTTATTTAAGAAAACAAATTTCATAGGTTCCTCCCTAAACATTAGTATATCTTTTTTGTTTGTGGTCCATTTTGATAAAACCGAGTGGAGATCCCTTTCTAAGCTTCAAGCAGTATATTTGTGAAAGTCTCATCAAAATCCATTTCTTAGTTTCCGCGATCCTTAAGTTGAAACAGACAAACAGATAAACAGACAAACAGACAGACAGTAATTTTAAAAATGGGTCAGATGAACTCTATAGCATTCCCCAGGTCATCCCCAAACATCTTTTCAAAGAAATTTTCAATGTACAGACACGACTCTTCTAGAGATTTATTATAGTATAGATATGCTGATACCCACATAAATATTTATTTAAATTCATTTAAGAAAAAAAATATCATAGGTTCCTCCCTAAAAATTAGTATATCTTTTTTGTTTGTGGTCCGATTTTGATAAAATAAAGTGAAGATCCCTTTCCAAGATTCAAGCAGTATATTTGTGAAAGTCTCATCAAAATTCATTTCTTAGTTTCCGAGATCCTTAAGTTCAAACAGACAAACAGACAATAATTTTAAAAATGGGTCAGATGAACTCTATAGCATTCCCCAGGTCATCCCCAAACATCTTTTCAAAGAAATTTTCAATGTACAGACACGACTCTTCTAGAGATTTATTATAGTATAGATATGCTGATACCCACATATTTATTTAAATTTATTTAAGAAAAAAAATTTCATAGGTTCCTCCCTAAACATTAGTATATCTTTTTTGTTTGTATTCCGATTTTGATAAAACAAAGTGCAGATCCCTTTCTAAGCTTCAAGCAGTATATTTGTGAAAGTCTCATCAAAATCCATTGCTTAGTTTCCGAGATCCTTAACTTCAAACAGACAAACAGACAGACAATAATTTAAAAAATGGGTCAGATGAACTCCATAGCATTCCCCAGGTCATCCCCAGTAATTTTTTCAAAGAAATTTTCAATATACAGACACGACTTTTCTAGAGATTTATTATAGTATAGATATGCCGATACCCACATATTTATTTGAATTTATTTAAGAAAACAAATTTCATAGGTTCCTCCCTAAACATTAGTATATCTTTTTTGTTTGTGGTCCGATTTTGATAAAACCGAGTGGAGATCCCTTTCTAAGTTCAAACAGACAAACAGACAATAATTTTAAAAATGGATCAGATGAACTCTATAGCATTCCCCAGGTCATCCCCAGTAATTTTTTCAAAGAAATTTTCAATGTACAGACACGACTTTTCTAGAGATTTATTATAGTATAGTCTCATCAAAATCCATTGCTTAGTTTCCGAGATACTTAAGTTCAAACAGACAAACAGATAAAAAGACAAACAGAGAGACAATAATTTTAAAAATGGATCAGATGAACTCTATAGCATTAACCAGGTCATCCCCAGTCATTTTTTCAAAGAAATTTTCAATGTACAGAGACGACTTTTCTAGAGATTTATTATAGTATAGATATGCTGATACCCACATATTTATTTAAATTTATTTAAGAAAAAAAATTTCATAGGTTCCTCCCTAAACATTAGTATATCTTTTTTGTTTGTGGTCCGATTTTGATAAAACCGAGTGGAGATCCCTTTCTAAGCTTCAAGCAGTATATTTGTGAAAGTCTCATCAAAATCCATTTCTTAGTTTCCACGATCCTTAAGTTGAAACAGACAAACAGATAAACAGACAAACAGACAGACAGTAATTTTAAAAATGGGTCAGATGAACTCTATAACATTCCCCAGGTCATCTATAGCATTCCCCAGTTCATCCCCAGCCATTTTTTCAAAGAATTTTTCAATGTACAGAGACGACTTTTCTAGAGATTTATTATAGTATAGATATTGATACCCACATATTTATTTGAATTTATTTAAGAAAAAAATTTCATAGGTTCCTCCCTAAACATTAGTATATCTTTTTTGTTTGTGGTCCGATTTTGATAATACCGAGTGGAGATCCCTTTCTAAGCTTCAAGCAGTATATTTGTGAAAGTCTCATCAAAATCCATTTCTTAGTTTCCGCGATCCTTAAGTTGAAACAGACAATAATTTTAAAAATGAATCAGATGAACTCTATAGCATTCCCCAGGTCATCCCCAGTCATTTTTTCAAAGAAATTTTCAATTTACAGACACGACTTTTCTAGAGATTTATTATAGTATAGATATGCTGATACCCACATATTTATTTGAATTTATTTAAGAAAACAAATTTCATAGGTTCCTCCCAAAACATTAGTATATCTTTTTTGTTTGTGGTCCATTTTGATAAAACCGAGTGGAGATCCCTTTCTAAGCTTCAAGCAGTATATTTGTGAAAGTCTCATCAAAATCTATTTCTTAGTTTCCGCGATCCTTAAGTTCAATCGGACAAACAGATAAACAGACAAACAGGCAGACAGTAATTTTAAAAATGGGTCAGATGAAGTCTATAGCATTCCGCAGGTCATCCCCAGTAATTTTTTCAAAGAAATTTTCAATGAACAGACACGACTTTTCTAGAGATTTATTATAGTATAGATGTGCTGATACCCACATATTTATTTAAATTTATTTAAGAAAACAAATTTCATAGGTTCCTCCCTAAACACTAGTATATCTTTTTTGTTTGTGGTCCGATTTTGATAAAACCGAGTGGAGATCCCTTTCTAAGCTTCAAGCAATATATTTGTGAAAGTCTCATCAAAATCCATTTCTTAGTTTCCGCGATCCTTAAGTTCAAACGGACAAACAGATAAACAGACAGACAATAATTTAAAAAATGGGTCAGGTGAACTATATAACATTCCCCAGGTCATCTATAGCATTCCCCAGGTCATCCCCAGTAATTTTTTCAAAGAAATTTTCAATGTACAGAGACGACATTTCTAGAGATTTATTATAGTATAGATGTGCTGATACCCACATATTTATTTAAATTTATTTAAGAAAACAAATTTCATAGGTTCCTCCCTAAACATTAGTATATCTTTTTTGTTTGTGGTCCATTTTGATAAAACCGAGTGGAGATCCCTTTCTAAGCTTCAAGCAGTATATTTGTGAAAGTCTCATCAAAATCCATTTCTTAGTTTCCGCGATCCTTAAGTTGAAACAGACAAACAGATAAACAGACAAACAGACAGACAGTAATTTTAAAAATGGGTCAGATGAACTCTATAGCATTCCCCAGGTCATCCCCAAACATCTTTTCAAAGAAATTTTCAATGTACAGACACGACTCTTCTAGAGATTTATTATAGTATAGATATGCTGATACCCACATAAATATTTATTTAAATTCATTTAAGAAAAAAAATATCATAGGTTCCTCCCTAAAAATTAGTATATCTTTTTTGTTTGTGGTCCGATTTTGATAAAATAAAGTGAAGATCCCTTTCCAAGATTCAAGCAGTATATTTGTGAAAGTCTCATCAAAATCCATTTCTTAGTTTCCGAGATCCTTAAGTTCAAACAGACAAACAGACAATAATTTTAAAAATGGGTCAGATGAACTCTATAGCATTCCCCAGGTCATCCCCAAACATCTTTTCAAAGAAATTTTCAATGTACAGACACGACTCTTCTAGAGATTTATTATAGTATAGATATGCTGATACCCTCATATTTATTTAAATTTATTTAAGAAAAAAAATTTCATAGGTTCCTCCCTAAACATTAGTATATCTTTTTTGTTTGTGGTCCGATTTTGATAAAATAAAGTGAAGATCCCTTTCCAAGATTCAAGCAGTATATTTGTGAAAGTCTCATCAAAATCCATTTCTTAGTTTCCGAGATCCTTAAGTTCAAACAGACAAACAGACAGTAATTTTAAAAATGGATCAGATGAACTCTATAGCATTCCCCAGTAATTTTTTCAAAGAAATTTTCAATGTACAGACACGACTTTTCTAGAGATTTATTATAGTATAGTCTCATCAAAATCCATTGCTTAGTTTCCGAGATACTTAAGTTCAAACAGACAAACAGATAAAAAGACAAACAGAGAGACAATAATTTTAAAAATGGATCAGATGAACTCTATAGCATTAACCAGGTCATCCCCAGTCATTTTTTCAAAGAAATTTTCAATGTACAGAGACGACTTTTCTAGAGATTTATTATAGTATAGATATGCTGATACCCACATATTTATTTAAATTTATTTAAGAAAAAAAATTTCATAGGTTCCTCCCTAAACATTAGTATATCTTTTTTGTTTGTGGTCCGATTTTGATAAAACCGAGTGGAGATCCCTTTCTAAGCTTCAAGCAGTATATTTGTGAAAGTCTCATCAAAATCCATTTCTTAGTTTCCACGATCCTTAAGTTGAAACAGACAAACAGATAAACAGACAAACAGACAGACAGTAATTTTAAAAATGGGTCAGATGAACTCTATAACATTCCCCAGGTCATCTATAGCATTCCCCAGTTCATCCCCAGCCATTTTTTCAAAGAATTTTTCAATGTACAGAGACGACTTTTCTAGAGATTTATTATAGTATAGATATTGATACCCACATATTTATTTGAATTTATTTAAGAAAAAAATTTCATAGGTTCCTCCCTAAACATTAGTATATCTTTTTTGTTTGTGGTCCGATTTTGATAATACCGAGTGGAGATCCCTTTCTAAGCTTCAAGCAGTATATTTGTGAAAGTCTCATCAAAATCCATTTCTTAGTTTCCGCGATCCTTAAGTTGAAACAGACAATAATTTTAAAAATGAATCAGATGAACTCTATAGCATTCCCCAGGTCATCCCCAGTCATTTTTTCAAAGAAATTTTCAATTTACAGACACGACTTTTCTAGAGATTTATTATAGTATAGATATGCTGATACCCACATATTTATTTGAATTTATTTAAGAAAACAAATTTCATAGGTTCCTCCCAAAACATTAGTATATCTTTTTTGTTTGTGGTCCATTTTGATAAAACCGAGTGGAGATCCCTTTCTAAGCTTCAAGCAGTATATTTGTGAAAGTCTCATCAAAATCTATTTCTTAGTTTCCGCGATCCTTAAGTTCAATCGGACAAACAGATAAACAGACAAACAGGCAGACAGTAATTTTAAAAATGGGTCAGATGAAGTCTATAGCATTCCGCAGGTCATCCCCAGTAATTTTTTCAAAGAAATTTTCAATGAACAGACACGACTTTTCTAGAGATTTATTATAGTATAGATGTGCTGATACCCACATATTTATTTAAATTTATTTAAGAAAACAAATTTCATAGGTTCCTCCCTAAACACTAGTATATCTTTTTTGTTTGTGGTCCGATTTTGATAAAACCGAGTGGAGATCCCTTTCTAAGCTTCAAGCAATATATTTGTGAAAGTCTCATCAAAATCCATTTCTTAGTTTCCGCGATCCTTAAGTTCAAACGGACAAACAGATAAACAGACAGACAATAATTTAAAAAATGGGTCAGGTGAACTATATAACATTCCCCAGGTCATCTATAGCATTCCCCAGGTCATCCCCAGTAATTTTTTCAAAGAAATTTTCAATGTACAGAGACGACTTTTCTAGAGATTTATTATAGTATAGATGTGCTGATACCCACATATTTATTTAAATTTATTTAAGAAAACAAATTTCATAGGTTCCTCCCTAAACATTAGTATATCTTTTTTGTTTGTGGTCCATTTTGATAAAACCGAGTGGAGATCCCTTTCTAAGCTTCAAGCAGTATATTTGTGAAAGTCTCATCAAAATCCATTTCTTAGTTTCCGCGATCCTTAAGTTGAAACAGACAAACAGATAAACAGACAAACAGACAGACAGTAATTTTAAAAATGGGTCAGATGAACTCTATAGCATTCCCCAGGTCATCCCCAAACATCTTTTCAAAGAAATTTTCAATGTACAGACACGACTCTTCTAGAGATTTATTATAGTATAGATATGCTGATACCCACATAAATATTTATTTAAATTCATTTAAGAAAAAAAATATCATAGGTTCCTCCCTAAAAATTAGTATATCTTTTTTGTTTGTGGTCCGATTTTGATAAAATAAAGTGAAGATCCCTTTCCAAGATTCAAGCAGTATATTTGTGAAAGTCTCATCAAAATCCATTTCTTAGTTTCCGAGATCCTTAAGTTCAAACAGACAAACAGACAATAATTTTAAAAATGGGTCAGATGAACTCTATAGCATTCCCCAGGTCATCCCCAAACATCTTTTCAAAGAAATTTTCAATGTACAGACACGACTCTTCTAGAGATTTATTATAGTATAGATATGTTGATACCCTCATATTTATTTAAATTTATTTAAGAAAAAAAATTTCATAGGTTCCTCCCTAAACATTAGTATATCTTTTTTGTTTGTGGTCCGATTTTGATAAAATAAAGTGAAGATCCCTTTCCAAGATTCAAGCAGTATATTTGGGAAAGTCTCATCAAAATCCATTTCTTAGTTTCCGAGATCCTTAAGTTCAAACAGACAAACAGACAGTAATTTTAAAAATGGATCAGATGAACTCTATAGCATTCCCCAGTAATTTTTTCAAAGAAATTTTCAATGTACAGACACGACTTTTCTAGAGATTTATTATAGTATAGTCTCATCAAAATCCATTGCTTAGTTTCCGAGATACTTAAGTTCAAACAGACAAACAGATAAAAAGACAAACAGAGAGACAATAATTTTAAAAATGGATCAGATGAACTCTTTAACATTCCCCAGGTCATCCCCAGTCATTTTTTCAAAGAAATTTTCAATGTACAGGGACGACTTTTCTAGAGATTTATTATAGTATAGATATGCTGATACCCACATATTTATTTAAATTTATTTAAGAAAAAAAATTTCATAGGTTCCTCCCTAAACATTAGTATATCTTTTTTGTTTGTGGTCCGATTTTGATAAAATAAAGTGAAGATCCCTTTCCAAGATTCAAGCAGTATATTTGTGAAAGTCTCATCAAAATCCATTTCTTAGTTTCCGAGATCCTTAAGTTCAAACAGACAAACAGACAATAATTTTAAAAATGGATCAGATGAACTCTATAGCATTCCCCAGTAATTTTTTCAAAGAAATTTTCAATGTACAGACACGACTTTTCTAGAGATTTATTATAGTATAGTCTCATCAAAATCCATTGCTTAGTTTCCGAGATACTTAAGTTCAAACAGACAAACAGATAAAAAGACAAACAGAGAGACAATAATTTTAAAAATGGATCAGATGAACTCTTTAACATTCCCCAGGTCATCCCCAGTCATTTTTTCAAAGAAATTTTCAATGTACAGAGACGACTTTTCTAGAGATTTATTATAGTATAGATATGCTGATACCCACATATTTATTTAAATTTATTTAAGAAAAAAAATTTCATAGGTTCCTCCCTAAACATTAGTATATCTTTTTTGTTTGTGGTCCGATTTTGATAAAACCGAGTGGAGATCCCTTTCTAAGCTTCAAGCAGTATATTTGTGAAAGTCTCATCAAAATCCATTTCTTAGTTTCCACGATCCTTAAGTTGAAACAGACAAACAGATAAACAGACAAACAGAGAGACAATAATTTTAAAAATGGATCAGATGAACTCTTTAACATTCCCCAGGTCATCCCCAGTCATTTTTTCAAAGAAATTTTCAATGTACAGAGACGACTTTTCTAGAGATTTATTATAGTATAGATATGCTGATACCCACATATTTATTTAAATTTATTTAAGAAAAAAAATTTCATAGGTTCCTCCCTAAACATTAGTATATCTTTTTTGTTTGTGGTCCGATTTTGATAAAACCGAGTGGAGATCCCTTTCTAAGCTTCAAGCAGTATATTTGTGAAAGTCTCATCAAAATCCATTTCTTAGTTTCCGCGATCCTTAAGTTGAAACAGACAAACAGACAATAATTTTAAAAATGAATCAGATGAACTCTATAGCATTCCCCAGGTCATCCCCAGTCATTTTTTCAAAGAAATTTTCAATTTACAGACACGACTTTTCTAGAGATTTATTATAGTATAGATATGCTGATACCCACATATTTATTTGAATTTATTTAAGAAAACAAATTTCATAGGTTCCTCCCTAAACATTAGTATATCTTTTTTGTTTGTGGTCCATTTTGATAAAACCGAGTGGAGATCCCTTTCTAAGCTTCAAGCAGTATATTTGTGAAAGTCTCATCAAAATCTATTTCTTAGTTTCCACGATCCTTAAGTTCAATCGGACAAACAGATAAACAGGCAGACAGTAATTTTAAAAATGGGTCAGATGAAGTCTATAGCATTCCGCAGGTCATCCCCAGTAATTTTTTCAAAGAAATTTTCAATGAACAGACACGACTTTTCTAGAGATTTATTATAGTATAGATGTGCTGATACCCACATATTTATTTAAATTTATTTAAGAAAACAAATTTCATAGGTTCCTCCCTAAACACTAGTATATCTTTTTTGTTTGTGGTCCGATTTTGATAAAACCGAGTGGAGATCCCTTTCTAAGCTTCAAGCAATATATTTGTGAAAGTCTCATCAAAATCCATTTCTTAGTTTCCGCGATCCTTAAGTTCAAACGGACAAACAGATAAACAGACAAACAGACAGACAATAATTTAAAAAATGGGTCAGGTGAACTATATAACATTCCCCAGGTCATCTATAGCATTCCCCAGGTCATCCCCAGTAATTTTTTCAAAGAAATTTTCAATGTACAGAGACGACTTTTGTAGAGATTTATTATAGTATAGATGTGCTGATACCCACATATTTATTTAAATTTATTTAAGAAAACAAATTTCATAGGTTCCTCCCTAAACATTAGTATATCTTTTTTGTTTGTGGTCCATTTTGATAAAACCGAGTGGAGATCCCTTTCTAAGCTTCAAGCAGTATATTTGTGAAAGTCTCATCAAAATCCATTTCTTAGTTTCCGCGATCCTTAAGTTGAAACAGACAAACAGATAAACAGACAAACAGACAGACAGTAATTTTAAAAATGGGTCAGATGAACTCTATAGCATTCCCCAGGTCATCCCCAAACATCTTTTCAAAGAAATTTTCAATGTACAGACACGACTCTTCTAGAGATTTATTATAGTATAGATATGCTGATACCCACATAAATATTTATTTAAATTCATTGATACCCACATATTTATTTAAATTTATTTAAGAAAACAAATTTCATAGGTTCCTCCCTAAACATTAGTATATCTTTTTTGTTTGTGGTCCATTTTGATAAAACCGAGTGGAGATCCCTTTCTAAGCTTCAAGCAGTATATTTGTGAAAGTCTCATCAAAATCCATTTCTTAGTTTCCGCGATCCTTAAGTTGAAACAGACAAACAGATAAACAGACAAACAGACAGACAGTAATTTTAAAAATGGGTCAGATGAACTCTATAGCATTCCCCAGGTCATCCCCAAACATCTTTTCAAAGAAATTTTCAATGTACAGACACGACTCTTCTAGAGATTTATTATAGTATAGATATGCTGATACCCACATAAATATTTATTTAAATTCATTTAAGAAAAAAAATATCATAGGTTCCTCCCTAAAAATTAGTATATCTTTTTTGTTTGTGGTCCGATTTTGATAAAATAAAGTGAAGATCCCTTTCCAAGATTCAAGCAGTATATTTGTGAAAGTCTCATCAAAATTCATTTCTTAGTTTCCGAGATCCTTAAGTTCAAACAGACAAACAGACAATAATTTTAAAAATGGGTCAGATGAACTCTATAGCATTCCCCAGGTCATCCCCAAACATCTTTTCAAAGAAATTTTCAATGTACAGACACGACTCTTCTAGAGATTTATTATAGTATAGATATGCTGATACCCACATATTTATTTAAATTTATTTAAGAAAAAAAATTTCATAGGTTCCTCCCTAAACATTAGTATATCTTTTTTGTTTGTGGTCCGATTTTGATAAAATAAAGTGAAGTTCCCTTTCCAAGATTCAAGCAGTATATTTGTGAAAGTCTCATCAAAATCCATTTCTTAGTTTCCGAGATCCTTAAGTTCAAACAGACAAACAGACAATAATTTTAAAAATGGATCAGATGAACTCTATAGCATTCCCCAGTAATTTTTTCAAAGAAATTTTCAATGTACAGACACGACTTTTCTAGAGATTTATTATAGTACTAGCAGACCCGGCAGACGTTGTTCTGCCTGACCAGTGACTCCCCTAGAAATACATTTTCAAATATTTTTCTTTAACTTTTAACATTCCATTTATTGCAGTGCTTTAGGATATACAATGTTTGTGGCTTTAAAGTCTTTGGTATAAACAAATAAATTTTTTGGATGTCCAACTCAAAAAACGGATCTTTTGAACTCAATGGGTATGACAAAAACCATTATGCGCTGCTGAGCAGATGTATAGTTAGTACTTATTTAATTATATCCAATATCTACCTATAATACTCTGGATATGTATGAACGGCAATAATAAACAAAAAAAATTAAGTGCGTTGATTAAGATTTAAGAACGTTAAAATGTCACTAAAGCAAATACATTCAGGGATATAACGAATTGAAATATTACTTAGCTTGTGGTCTTGGAACTGCCCACTTTTCCAAAGAATTTACAAATGTAGCCTATGTACATATGTCGTACCCAACGAAGATTTTAACGTATTGGAAAAGTTTAAAACAGATCAACAGGTGCCACGCCCACATTTCCCAAATTGTATAATTCTTGACCAAGGGACACACATATCCAAAAATCATTAGTTTAGACCAAAAATATTCAAAGTTATAATGATTTAAATTTTATATAGCCTGGGGGCGTGGCACAACAATCTTCTGAACCAATCTGGAAATTTAGAGAAGATCGACCATAAACTTTGAACTTATTGAAGTACAAACAAAACACAAAACATGTGGGCGTGGCACCGCCCACTTTTCCAAAATAATATACATCTTGACTCAAGGATACACATATCCAAAAATCTTTAATTTAGACCCAATATGTTCAGAGTTATGAAGAATTTAAATTTTATATAGCCTGGGAGCGTGGCACCGCCTACTTTTCCAAAAATTGATATATCCTGAATCGTACACAACAATCTTCTGAACCAATCTTGAAAGTTTTAAAGAGATCGACCATAAACTTTAATTTAGACCAAATATGTTCAGAGTTATGAAGAATTTAAATTTTATATAGCCTGGGAGCGTGGCACTGGCTACTTTTCCAAAAATTGATATAGCCTGTATCGTACAAAACAATTTTCTTAACCAATCTTGAAAGTTTAAAAGAGATCGACCATAGACTTTGGACATTATTGAAGTACAGACAAAACACAAAAAATGTGGGCGTGGCACCGCCCACTTTTCCAAAATTACATAAATCTTGACCAAAGGACACACATATCCAGAAATCATTAATTTAGACCAAATATGTTCAGAGCTATGAAGAATTTAAATTTTATATAGCCTGGGGGCGTGGCACCGCCTACTTTTCCAAAAATTGATATAGCCTAAATCGTACACAACAATTTTCTTAACCAATCTTGAAAGTTTAAAAGAGATCGACCATAAACTTTGGACATTATTGAAGTACAAACAAAACACAAAAAATGTGGGCGTGGCGCCGCCCACTTTTCCAAAATTACATAAATCTTGACCAAAGGACACACATATCCAGAAATCATTAATTTAGACCAAATATGTTCAGAGCTATGAAGAATTTACATTTTATATAGCCTGGGGGCGTGGCACCGCCTACTTTTCCAAAAATTGATATAGCCTAAATCGTACACAACAATTTTCTTAACCAGTCTTGAAAGTTTAAAAGAGATCGACCATAAACTTTGGACATTATTGAAGTACAAACAAAACACAAAAATGTGGGAGTGGCACCGCCCACTTTTCCAAAATTACATAAATCTTGACTAAAGGACACACATATCCAGAAATCATTAATTTAGACCAAATATGTTCAGAGCTATGAAGAATTTAAATTTTATATAGGCGGGGGGCGTGGCACCGCCTACTTTTCCAAAAATTGATATAGCCTAAATCGTACACAACAATCTTCTGAACCAATCTAGAAAGTTTAAAAGAGATCGACTATAAACTTTGGACATTATTGAAGTACAAACAAAACACAAAAAATGTGGGCGTGGCACCGCCCACTTTTCCAAAATTACATAAATCTTGACCAAAGGACACACATATCCAAAAATCATTAATTTAGACCAAATATGTTCAGAGTTATGAAGAGTTGTAATTTTATATAGCCTGGGGGCGTGGCACCGCCCACTTTTCCAAAAATTAATATAGCCTATGCTTTAACCCATGATCCCAAGAATATACTGTGAAAATTTCATAAAAATCGGTTGAGTGCTTTGGACGCCCATAAAGGACACACAGACACACAGACACACAGACACACAGACACGCAGACACACAGACACACATTCATTTTTATTTATAAGATAGTCTCATCAAAATCCATTGCTTAGTTTCCGAGATACTTAAGTTCAAACAGACAAACAGATAAAAAGACAAACAGAGAGACAATAATTTTAAAAATGGATCAGATGAACTCTTTAACATTCCCCAGGTCATCCCCAGTCATTTTTTCAAAGAAATTTTCAATGTACAGAGACGACTTTTCTAGAGATTTATTATAGTATAGATATGCTGATACCCACATATTTATTTAAATTTATTTAAGAAAAAAAATTTCATAGGTTCCTCCCTAAACATTGTATATCTTTTTTGTTTGTGGTCCGATTTTGATAAAACCGAGTGGAGATCCCTTTCTAAGCTTCAAGCAGTATATTTGTGAAAGTCTCATCAAAATCCATTTCTTAGTTTCCACGATCCTTAAGTTGAAACAGACAAACAGATAAACAGACAAACAGACAGACAGTAATTTTAAAAATGGGTCAGATGAACTCTATAACATTCCCCAGGTCATCTATAGCATTCCCCAGTTCATCCCCAGCCATTTTTTCAAAGAATTTTTCAATGTACAGAGACGACTTTTCTAGAGATTTATTATAGTATAGATATTGATACCCACATATTTATTTGAATTTATTTAAGAAAAAAATTTCATAGGTTCCTCCCTAAACATTAGTATATCTTTTTTGTTTGTGGTCCGATTTTGATAATACCGAGTGGAGATCCCTTTCTAAGCTTCAAGCAGTATATTTGTGAAAGTCTCATCAAAATCCATTTCTTAGTTTCCGCGATCCTTAAGTTGAAACAGACAAACAGACAATAATTTAAAAAATGAATCAGATGAACTCTATAGCATTCCCCAGGTCATCCCCAGTCATTTTTTCAAAGAAATTTTCAATTTACAGACACGACTTTTCTAGAGATTTATTATAGTATAGATATGCTGATACCCACATATATACATAACACTAGTATATCTTTTTTGTTTGTGGTCCGATTTTGATAAAACCGAGTGGAGATCCCTTTCTAAGCTTCAAGCAATATATTTGTGAAAGTCTCATCAAAATCCATTTCTTAGTTTCCGCGATCCTTAAGTTCAAACGGACAAACAGATAAACAGACAAACAGACAGACAATAATTTAAAAAATGGGTCAGGTGAACTATATAACATTCCCCAGGTCATCTATAGCATTCCCCAGGTAATTTTTTCAAAGAAATTTTCAATGTACAGAGACGACTTTTCTAGAGATTTATTATAGTATAGATATGCTGATACCCACATATATATTTAAATTTATTTAAGAAAAAAATTTCATAGGTTCCTCCCTAAACATTAGTATATCTTTTTTGTTTGTGGTCCATTTTGATAAAACCGAGTGGAGATCCCTTTCTAAGCTTCAAGCAGTATATTTGTGAAAGTCTCATCAAAATCCATTTCTTAGTTTCCGCGATCCTTAAGTTGAAACAGACAAACAGATAAACAGACAAACAGACAGACAGTAATTTTAAAAATGGGTCAGATGAACTCTATAGCATTCCCCAGGTCATCCCCAAACATCTTTTCAAAGAAATTTTCAATGTACAGACACGACTCTTCTAGAGATTTATTATAGTATAGATATGCTGATACCCACATAAATATTTATTTAAATTCATTTAAGAAAAAAAATATCATAGGTTCCTCCCTAAAAATTAGTATATCTTTTTTGTTTGTGGTCCGATTTTGATAAAATAAAGTGAAGATCCCTTTCCAAGATTCAAGCAGTATATTTGTGAAAGTCTCATCAAAATCCATTTCTTAGTTTCCGAGATCCTTAAGTTCAAACAGACAAACAGACAATAATTTTAAAAATGGATCAGATGAACTCTATAGCATTCCCCAGGTCATCCCCAGTAATTTTTTCAAAGAAATTTTCAATATACAGACACGACTTTTCTAGAGATTTATTATAGTATAGATATGCTGATACCCACATATTTATTTAAATTTATTTAAGAAAAAAAATTTCATAGGTTCCTCCCTAAACATTAGTATATCTTTTTTGTTTGTGGTCCGATTTTGATAAAACCGAGTGGAGATCCCTTTCTAAGCTTCAAGCAGTATATTTGGAAAGTCTCATCAAAATCCATTTCTTAGTTTCCGAGATCCTTAAGTTCAAACAGACAAACAGACAATAATTTTAAAAATGGATCAGGATCCCCAGGTCATCCCCAGTAATTTTTTCAAAGAAATTTTCAATGTACAGACACGACTTTTCTAGAGATTTATTATAGTATAGTCTCATCAAAATCCATTGCTTAGTTTCCGAGATACTTAAGTTCAAACAGACAAACAGATAAAAAGACAAACAGAGAGACAATAATTTTAAAAATGGATCAGATGGACTCTATAGCATTCCCCAGGTCATCCCCAGTCATTTTTTCAAAGAAATTTTCAATGTACAGAGTCGACTTTTCTAGAGATTTATTATAGTATAGATATGCTGATACCCACATATTTATTTAAATTTATTTAAGAAAAAAAATTTCATAGGTTCCTCCCTAAACATTAGTATATCTTTTTTGTTTGTGGTCCGATTTTGATAAAACCGAGTGGAGATCCCTTTCTAAGCTTCAAGCAGTATATTTGTGAAAGTCTCATCAAAATCCATTTCTTAGTTTCCACGATCCTTAAGTTGAAACAGACAAACAGATAAACAGACAAACAGAGAGACAGTAATTTTAAAAATGGGTCAGATGAACTCTATAACATTCCGCAGGTCATCTATAGCATTCCACAGTTCATCCCCAGCCATTTGTTCAAAGAATTTTTCAATGTACAGAGACGACTTTTCTAGCGATTTATTATAGTACTAGCAGACCCGGCAGACGTTGTTCTGCCTGACCAGTGACTCCCCTAGAAATACATTTTCAAATATTTTTCTTTAACTTTTAACATTCCATTTATTGCAGTGCTTTAGGATATACAATGTTTGTGGCTTTAAAGTCTTTGGTATAAACAAATAAATTTTTTGGATGTCCAACTCAAAAAACGGATCTTTTGAACTCAATGGGTATGACAAAAACCATTATGCGCTGCTGAGCAGATGTATAGTTAGTACTTATTTAATTATATCCAATATCTACCTATAATACTCTGGATATGTATGAACGGCAATAATAAACAAAAAAAATTAAGTGCGTTGATTAAGATTTAAGAACGTTAAAATGTCACTAAAGCAAATACATTCAGGGATATAACGAATTGAAATATTACTTAGCTTGTGGTCTTGGAACTGCCCACTTTTCCAAAGAATTTACAAATGTAGCCTATGTACATATGTCGTACCCAACGAAGATTTTAACGTATTGGAAAAGTTTAAAACAGATCAACAGGTGCCACGCCCACATTTCCCAAATTGTATAATTCTTGACCAAGGGACACACATATCCAAAAATCATTAGTTTAGACCAAAAATATTCAAAGTTATAATGATTTAAATTTTATATAGCCTGGGGGCGTGGCACAACAATCTTCTGAACCAATCTGGAAATTTAGAGAAGATCGACCATAAACTTTGAACTTATTGAAGTACAAACAAAACACAAAACATGTGGGCGTGGCACCGCCCACTTTTCCAAAATAATATACATCTTGACTCAAGGATACACATATCCAAAAATCTTTAATTTAGACCCAATATGTTCAGAGTTATGAAGAATTTAAATTTTATATAGCCTGGGAGCGTGGCACCGCCTACTTTTCCAAAAATTGATATAGCCTGAATCGTACACAACAATCTTCTGAACCAATCTTGAAAGTTTAAAAGAGATCGACCATAAACTTTAATTTAGACCAAATATGTTCAGAGTTATGAAGAATTTAAATTTTATATAGCCTGGGAGCGTGGCACTGGCTACTTTTCCAAAAATTGATATAGCCTGAATCGTACAAAACAATTTTCTTAACCAATCTTGAAAGTTTAAAAGAGATCGACCATAGACTTTGGACATTATTGAAGTACAGACAAAACACAAAAAATGTGGGCGTGGCACCGCCCACTTTTCCAAAATTACATAAATCTTGACCAAAGGACACACATATCCAGAAATCATTAATTTAGACCAAATATGTTCAGAGCTATGAAGAATTTAAATTTTATATAGCCTGGGGGCGTGGCACCGCCTACTTTTCCAAAAATTGATATAGCCTAAATCGTACACAACAATTTTCTTAACCAATCTTGAAAGTTTAAAAGAGATCGACCATAAACTTTGGACATTATTGAAGTACAAACAAAACACAAAAAATGTGGGCGTGTCACCGCCCACTTTTCCAAAATTACACAAATCTTGACTACAGGACACACATATCCAGAAATCATTAATTTAGACCAAATATGTTCAGAGCTATGAAGAATTTAAATTTTATATAGCCTGGGGGCGTGGCACCGCCTACTTTTCCAAAAATTGATATAGCCTAAATCGTACACAACAATCTTCTGAACCAATCTTGAAAGTTTAAAAGAGATCGACCATAAACTTTGGACATTATTGAAGTACAAACAAAACACAAAAAATGTGGGCGTGGCACCGCCCACTTTTCCAAAATTACATAAATCTTGACCAAAGGACACACATATCCAGAAATCATTAATTTAGACCAAATATGTTCAGAGCTATGAAGAATTTACATTTTATATAGCCTGGGGGCGTGGCACCGCCTACTTTTCCAAAAATTGATATAGCCTGGTTGGTTGGTTGGTTGGAGTGGCGAGTCCCAGTGACTCCAATTAGCGCTAGCGCGCCGTTTTGATACCACAGCTCGTGAACTAACCAATGAAGATTACGACAGAAAACTTGCGTGGTGGGACTCTCACCCCTATATCCTAACTATATCCATCCCGTTGAGTCCAGAAATTTTAGAAGTTCCCCAAGCTTAACATGGTCGGCGAAAATCCTCAGACTGAACCCTCCAAGAGGGTGCCGGCTGGTAATGGATACCACAGTTGTTCCGGACAGGGTGGTACTCAGTATTCTCCTGTAAGGAAGGTATCCAGCTAAGGTCAGCAATTACAGCCTTACGTCTTAGCTCCTTCTATAGTTCTGGCGCATTGATGTGATTCCTGACCATGGTCGCGAGGTAAGGGGGCTGGATCAAGGTGTTATGCGTCACCGTGCCGAGGATCAGCCTGGCTGGGGGCCCCTTTTTAAATAGCCCAGTCTCTAACGGAGCCCTCTGGGATCATGGCCAGTCCCAGTTGTAATCTTTGGCCTTACCCCGAGTATCGCGGATCTCTGCTCGGGGTGGACGACCCTTTTCTCCGCTACTCGTGGGATTTTAACATGGAAAAACTAACAAAAACAAACAAAAAACAGAAGGAGGCCGACACTCCAACAAGGTCGGAGGGGAAAGCCCCTATAGGTAATGGTGCTCGTGCGATGCAGGGCGCCTCGACCAGTCGCGCTGCGGCTGTTAGGGAGCAAGCACGTAGCCTCCAGGCGATGCCGGAGTCTGCGTTAAAGGTAGCAGCTGCGGGTGAGGGTGGGGACACTAAGGGAGTTGAGGCTGCCGGCGGAGGCGTAACCAGTAAGCGGATCGATACTGGGGTTAACGTCGAGGCCGGCGTGCTCGCCCCGAGGAGTCGCTTTCCCACACCCACGGCGTTTAGTAAGGCCAGCGATAGGCCGAAGGTAGGTAGTGTGCGGTCTAGGCATAGGCGCACAGCTATCAGGATACTGAGGAGATTCTGGCACACGCCAGATCTACTCACCAGGGCGCTGCCTGGGGATGTGGCAGAGCTGAGGGCCGAGCTAGAGTGGGCCAGAGTAGTTGAGCCGGACTTCGACGGTAGTTGTCCGGCAGTGGAAAAAGGGACCGAGAAACGCAACAGGTCCATGGAGGCTGTGTCGAGCGCCTCTAATCCTAAAAGGGCTAGAGTCCTAGGCCCCACGTTGGCGGAAGTTGCTAAAGGTAGCATACTTCTGGGGGTCTTTGACTCGAACCCCGAGGGGGAGAGGCGCTTCCGGTCTAACTGGGACTGGGTGCGGGCAGAGATGGCTACCCACTCGGTCAGCGTCTTGGCCGAATTTCCTGGGCCCATCCCCTCCTGGAAAGAAGTGGGGTGGTTTCAGGGTTCGGTGAAGGTGGTGGCCTGTGGGGATTCGAGGTCGGCTGCCATGTATAAAAGGGCAGTGGGTATGATGGAGGCGGTCTACCCTGGTGCGATCATCAGGGCGGTGGATCTGAGTGAGATCCCATGCAGACCTAGGGCAAGGGTATGGATACCGGCTAAACCGGTGGAGCCTGAGAAGGTCCTTGAAGTTTTCAGGGCCTTCAATCCGGATCTTCCAACTGCTAATTGGAGGATCCTCAAGTTAGAGACGAGCTCTAAGGCCACGCGTCAGGTGATACTGATGCTGAACAAAGAAACTATCCCTCTCCTGGATAGGACGGATAGTATAGTGAACTTTGGCTTCGTGCAGGTCAAGGTGAAGGTCTATTCTAGCGACCTTAGGTCAGCGCAGGACCTGGAGGAGGAGCTAGAGAGGGACGATAGTGAGGGGGTGGATGGGGACGTCGAACCCAGCCGGGCCGATCCGATGGACGGTACGGAACGGGATGACGCCGTGTCGACCCTCTCACTGGGCTCTTCTCTGAGCTTCGGGAGGTTGTGCGAGATGCACTCGGGTGAGGAGCCGATGTCGGATGAGGACATTGGTAATGTCACGGTGGTGGAGAGAGGCAGCAACCCTGATGGTGCGGGTGCTGCAGATTAACCTCCACCACAGTAAAGCAGCGGCGGCTGCGTTGCTGCTCCTTCTGGCAACGAAGGGGGCAGCGGAGATAGCCCTCATCCAGGAGCCTTGGGTGGTTGGGCAGAAGATATGCGGGCTGAAGGCAGCAGGTTTTACACTGGTAAGTGGGGCTACTGATGGGAAACCTAGGGCATGTATCCTAATAAAATCTAATATACATGCTTTATTTCTTCCCCAATTTAGTGACGAGGATACGACATCCATACAAATAGAGGTCAATGGTATGGTCTGTACATTGACCTCGATGTACATGGCACATGATAGACCAGCGCCTACGCAGGCGGTGCGTATGGTCCTGGAGAAGGCTAAGGGGCACATCATCGTTGGAGGCGATGCCAACGCTCACAACCCAGCGTGGGGTAGCTCTGACGTAAACGAAAGGGGTGAGTTACTCTTTGATTATATTTTACAACAGGATATCTGTATATGTAATAGGGGTCAGGAGCCCACGTTTATTACTAAAAATAGAAGGGAGGTGCTGGACGTTACGCTCTGCTCGAGAAGCGCGGAAGGCATGGTCGGAAAATGGATGGTTTACGATGAGCACTCCTTCTCCGACCATCGCTATATTCGCTTTGATGTGGAAGGCGTACCGTCCACCTCCTCCCCATATAGAAATCTTAAGAACGCCAACTGGCTAACGTACAGAGGGGAACTGGATAAGTTCCTTTCCGACCATCATCCCGATGAACCCAGGGATACTAAAGAATTAGATGATATGGTGGACAAGTTCACTAAGGCATGTCAAGGGGCTTTAGATAAAGCTTGTCCCATTATAAAGGCTAGGGGTAAGCAAAAACCACCCTGGTGGAACCCGGAGCTAGATAGATATAGGAAGCTATGCAGACAGGCTTTTAATAGTGCTAAAGCCACGGAGGAAGCCTCAAAATGGGAGGCGTATAAGGTGCACCTGAGGAAATACAAAGGGGAACTCAGGAAAGCTAAAAGAACCTCCTGGAGGGACTTTTGTAGTGGGATAGAATCTGCATCAGAGGGCGCTAGATTACGGAAGATCCTATCTAAATCACCTCGTAGCGAACCGGGGTGTTTGAAAAGGCCGGATGGGTCATGGACTTACACGGGGGAGGAAACATTGCAACTCCTCCTTGGTACCCATTTTCCAGATGCGGAAAACGAGTATAGGTACCTCATAGATGCGGGTCAGGGAGCATTTGACCCAGGGCAGTACCTCACTAGGGAAAGAATTGTATGGGCCATCGGTTCATTTAAGCCGTTCAAAGCACCGGGGCTAGACGGAATAGCACCCATACAGCTTCAGCAATCCACGGAGCAGGTTATTCCGTGGCTACAGGCCATATATAGGGGTGTGTTCACCTTTTGTTATATTCCCAACTCTTGGAAAAGCTCTAGGGTAATCTTTATACCTAAGGCGGGTAAAATATCTCACGTTGGCCCGAAAGATTTTAGACCGATTAGTCTGGCGTCCTTCCAACTTAAAGTTTTGGAGCGACTCATGGAACCGTACTTCAGGGAGAAACTAGATAGTAAAATCGTAGCATCGCAGCATGCATATATGAAAGGTAGATCCTCAGAAACAGCGTTACATGAAATTGTAACACATATAGAAAAATCCTTGGTAAACAAAGAATTTACATTAATAGCCTTCCTGGATATTGAGGGGGCGTTTAACAACGTCACGCCGGAGGCAATCACGGTAGCTCTGACGGTCTTGGGTATTGAACCTCGGCTGGTGTCTCTTGTGTACCAAATGCTGACGAGCAGGAGGGTGCAAGCGGAGCTAGCTGGGGTATCAGTAGACAAGGTCGTCAACAGAGGCACGCCGCAAGGGGGGATCCTCTCCCCTCTCCTATGGGTTGCCACAGTCAACGGACTTCTGGAAGCCCTAGGGAGAGAGGGGGGGACCAAGGTCATAGCGTATGCGGACGACCTTGCGGTGGTGGTGAGTGGTAAATACCCACAAACGCTTTGTGACATTATGCAGAGAAACCTAAGGTTGGTGGAAAGGTGGGCTGGTGACAAAGGTCTAGGTGTAAACCCGGGCAAAACAGAGCTGGTCCTGTTCACTAGGAAATATAAAATTCCGACGCTGCAGTTACCTGTATTAGGTAATACTACCCTCAAACTTGGCGACTCCGCTAAGTACCTGGGTATTATAATTGATAAAAAACTCTCTTGGAAAGAAAACATCCAGGAGCGTGCTAGAAAGGCATTGGTGGCCTTATACTCCTGTAGGGGTGCCGTAGGGCAAAAGTGGGGACTGACTCCTAAAGTTACACTCTGGCTCTACACCACTGTGGTTAGACCGATTCTTTTATATGGGGCACTAGTATGGTGGTTGGGGCTGGAGAAAAATTCGAATAATATCTTAATGCAGAGAGTGCAGAGAAGCGCGCTCATATGTGTCAGTGGGGCGCTACGTACAACAGCAGCGGATGCGCTGAATGCAATCCTAAATATTTTACCGATTGATTTAAGTGGTAAACTAGCTGCGGCAAATTCCGCAATGCGACTTAGGAATTTACCTGGATGGGGCTCCCCTGGTGTAGGTCACTCATCCATTCTTAACAATCTGCCCGTGTACAGCTCTGACTACTGTACACCGAAGTACTGTTTTGGGAATAAATTCTCCATCACGATTCCGGAGAGGGATTACTGGAACATCGGACCGTCCCTGGATGACGGCTCCATCCACATTTACACAGATGGTTCAAAACTTGATGACAAAGTGGGAGGAGGGGTGTACGCTCCTCAGTTGGACCTTAGTCTTAGTTTTAGACTGCCTGATTACTGTAGTGTTTTTCAGGCGGAAGTGGCCGCGATACAGGAAGCTGTAGAGCATCTGAAGAAAGTGGACATCAGCGACGGGGACGTCCACATCTTTTCTGATAGTCAAGCAGCTCTCAAGGCGCTGGGGGCAAGTACATACAATTCCAGGACTGTGGAGGGCTGCCGCAAATCTCTCAACGAGATGGCTGAGCAACTCTCGATTCACCTGGTATGGGTGCCGGGACACAGGGACATACCGGGAAATGAGATGGCAGACGAGCTGGCTAGAGGGGGCACAACCGCTCCACTTTCACAGTTCTGGAAGGGTTTAGGTATGCCGCTCGCTACTAGTAAGCTCTTAACGAGGCACAAATTCCTCCAAGATGCAAGTGACAGGTGGGAAAAGTTAGGCACCTGCGGTCATGCCAAGTTGATATGGCCGGAGATCAGTGCGAGCAGGTCGGTAGATCTGCTAAAACTGAGAAGAGAAGAGCTCTCTCTACTTATGGGACTCCTAACGGGACATATAGGTCTAGGTCGTCATGCAGAAAGACTGGGCATCCCCTTTAATGACTTCTGCAGAAGTTGCAGAGATGAGGAGGAGCCTGAAACGGTGAGGCATCTTCTATGTGAATGCCCCGCGCTGTGGGGGAGTAGGTTGAAATATCTGGGGTCGGGATTTCTCCAGCATCTCGGAGAATTAACCACAATAAAGTCTAAGGACATTCTGCGCTTCGCAAAATCCACAAAATGGTTCGAGTAGGGGGTCTTTCTTTCTAAGATCTATGTGGTATCACAACGGGACCTTCGGGGCCTATGTGCGCTAGCTCCCTTACTAGCAGCCACTGCAACCTACCTACCTACCAAGCTTAACATCGTTGAGCTCAGAAAGACTCCCGAACAAAGGTTTACCCAGAAATTTTGTTCTGCTCCTGCAGTGCGCAGGACAGCCGCACAGTAGGTGCTCCACCGTCTCTTCCATCCCCGGAAGGTTGCAACTGCGGCACGTAGTATTGTGCTCCATGCCCATCCTTGCCGCGTGCGCCCCGATAGTCCAATGTCCAGTGAGGGCTGAGACTAATCTGAAAAGGTCCCTTCTGTTGTTCCTTAGAAGGGTCGAAGTTCGTGCTTCATTATACGACGGCCATAAATAGCCTAAATCGTACACAACAATTTTCTTAACCAGTCTTGAAAGTTTAAAAGAGATCGACCATAAACTTTGGACATTATTGAAGTACAAACAAAACACAAAAATGTGGGAGTGGCACCGCCCACTTTTCCAAAATTACATAAATCTTGACTAAAGGACACACATATCCAGAAATCATTAATTTAGACCAAATATGTTCAGAGCTATGAAGAATTTAAATTTTATATAGGCGGGGGGCGTGGCACCGCCTACTTTTCCAAAAATTGATATAGCCTAAATCGTACACAACAATCTTCTGAGCCAATCTAGAAAGTTTAAAAGAGATCGACTATAAACTTTGGACATTATTGAAGTACAAACAAAACACAAAAAATGTGGGCGTGGCACCGCCCACTTTTCCAAAATTACATAAATCTTGACCAAAGGACACACATATCCAAAAATCATTAATTTAGACCAAATATGTTCAGAGTTATGAAGAGTTGTAATTTTATATAGCCTGGGGGCGTGGCACCGCCCACTTTTCCAAAAATTAATATAGCCTATGCTTTAACCCATGATCCCAAGAATATACTGTGAAAATTTCATAAAAATCGGTTGAGTACTTTGGACGCCCATAAAGGACACACAGACACACAGACACACAGACACACAGACACGCAGACACACAGACACACATTCATTTTTATTTATAAGATAGTCTCATCAAAATCCATTGCTTAGTTTCCGCGATCCTTAAGTTCAAACAGACAAACAGATAAAAAGACAAACAGAGAGACAATAATTTTAAAAATGGATCAGATGGACTCTATAGCATTCCCCAGGTCATCCCCAGTCATTTTTTCAAAGAAATTTTCAATGTACAGAGTCGACTTTTCTAGAGATTTATTATAGTATAGATATGCTGATACCCACATATTTATTTAAATTTATTTAAGAAAAAAAATTTCATAGGTTCCTCCCTAAACATTAGTATATCTTTTTTGTTTGTGGTCCGATTTTGATAAAACCGAGTGGAGATCCCTTTCTAAGCTTCAAGCAGTATATTTGTGAAAGTCTCATCAAAATCCATTTCTTAGTTTCCGCGATCCTTAAGTTGAAACAGACAAACAGACAATAATTTTAAAAATGAATCAGATGAACTCTATAGCATTCCCCAGGTCATCCCCAGTCATTTTTTCAAAGAAATTTTCAATTTACAGACTCGACTTTTCTAGAGATTTATTATAGTATAGATATGCTGATACCCACATATTTATTTGAATTTATTTAAGAAAACAAATTTCATAGGTTCCTCCCTAAACATTAGTATATCTTTTTTGTTTGTGGTCCATTTTGATAAAACCGAGTGGAGATCCCTTTCTAAGCTTCAAGCAATATATTTGTGAAAGTCTCATCAAAATCCATTTCTTAGTTTCCGCGATCCTTAAGTTCAAACGGACAAACAGATAAACAGACAAACAGACAGACAATAATTTAAAAAATGGGTCAGGTGAACTATATAACATTCCCCAGGTCATCTCTAGCATTCCCCAGGTCATCCCCAGTAATTTTTTCAAAGAAATTTTCAATGTACAGAGACGACTTTTCTAGAGATTTATTATAGTATAGATATTGATACCCACATATTTATTTGAATTTATTTAAGAAAAAAACTTCATAGGTTCCTCCCTAAACATTAGTATATATTTTTTGTTTGTGGTCCGATTTTGATAAAACCGAGTGGAGATCCCTTTCTAAGCTTCAAGCAGTATATTTGTGAAAGTCTCATCAAAATCCATTTCTTAGTTTCCGCGATCCTTAAGTTGAAACAGACAAATAGATAAACAGACAAACAGACAGACAGTAATTTTAAAAATGGGTCAGATGAACTCTATAGCATTCCCCAGGTCATCCCCAGCAATTTTTTCAAAGAAATTTTCAATGAACAGACACGACTTTTCTAGAGATTTATTATAGTATAGATATTGATACCCACATATTTATTTGAATTTATTTAAGAAAAAAACTTCATAGGTTCCTCCCTAAACATTAGTATATATTTTTTGTTTGTGGTCCGATTTTGATAAAACCGAGTGGAGATCCCTTTCTAAGCTTCAAGCAGTATATTTGTGAAAGTCTCATCAAAATCCATTTCTTAGTTTCCGCGATCCTTAAGTTGAAACAGACAAACAGACAGACAGTAATTTTAAAAATGGGTCAGATGAACTCTATAGCATTCCCCAGGTCATCCCCAGTAATTTTTTCAAAGAAATTTTCAATGAACAGACACGACTTTTCTAGAGATTTATTATAGTATAGATATGCTGATACCCACATATTTATTTAAATTTATTTAAGAAAAAAAAAATGAATAGATTCCTCCCTAGAAATTAGTATATCTTTTTTGTTTGTGGTCCGATTTTGATAAAACATAGTGAAGATCCCTTTCCAAGATTCAAGCAGTATATTTGTGAAAATCTCATCAAAGTCCATTACTTAGTTACCGAGATCCTTAAGTTCAAACAGACAAACAGATAAACAGCAAACAGAGAGACAATAATTTTAAAAATGGATCAGATGAACTCTAGAGCATTCCCCAGGTCATCCCCAGTTATTTTTTCAAAGAAATTTTCAATGTACAGACACGACTTTTCTAGAGATTTATTATAGTATAGATATTGATACCCACATATTTATTTGAATTTATTTAAATTTCATAGGTTTCTCCCTAAACATTAGTATATCTTTTTTGTTTGTGGTCCGATTTTGATAAAACCGAGTGGAGATCCCTTTTCAAGATTCAAGCAATATATTTGTGAAAGTCTCATCAAAATCCATTTCTTAGTTCCCCCGATCGTTAAGTTCAAACGGACAAACAGATAAACAGACAAACAGGCAGACAGTAATTTTAAAAATGGGTCAGATGAACTCTATTGCATTCCCCAGGTCATCCCCAGTAATTTTTTCAAAGAAATTTTCAATGAACAGACACGACTTTTCTAGAGATTTATTATAGTATAGATATGCTGATACCCACATATTTATTTAAGATTATTTAAGAAAACAAATTTCATAGGTTCCTCCCTAAACATTAGTATATCTTTTTTGTTTGTGGTCCGATTTTGATAAAACCGAGTGGAGATCCCTTTCTAAGCTTCAAGCAGTATATTTGTGAAAGTCTCATCAAAATCCATTTCTTAGTTTCCACGATCCTTAAGTTGAAACAGACAAACAGATAAACAGACAAACAGACAGACAGTAATTTTAAAAATGGGTCAGATGAACTCTATAACATTCCCCAGGTCATCTATAGCATTCCCCAGTCATTTTTTCAAAGAAATTTTCAAAGTACAGAGACGACTTTTCTAGAGATTTATTATAGTATAGATATGCTGATACCCACATATTTATTTAAATTTATTTAAGAAAACAAATTTCATAGGTTCCTCCCTAAATATTAGTATATCTTTTTTGTTTGTGGTCCGATTTTGATAAAACCGAGTGGAGATCCCTTTCTAAGCTTCAAGCAGTATATTTGTGAAAGTCTCATCAAAATCCATTTCTTAGTTTCCGAGATCCTTAAGTTCAAACAGATAAACAGACAAACAGAGAGACAATAATTTTAAAAATGGATCAGGTGAACTATATAACATTCCCCAGGTCATCTATAGCATTCCCCAGTCATTTTTTCAAAGAAATTTTCAATGAACAGACACGACTTTTCTAGAGATTTATTATAGTATAGATATGCTGATACCCACATATTTATTTAAATTTATTTAAGAAAACAAATTTCATAGGTTCCTCCCTAAACATTAGTATATCTTTTTTGTTTGTGGTCCGATTTTGATAAAACCGAGTGGAGATCCCTTTCTAAGCTTCAAGCAGTATATTTGTGAAAGTCTCATCAAAATCCATTTCTTAGTTTCCGGGATACTTAAGTTCAAACGGACAAACAGATAAACAGACAAACAGACAGACAATAATTTAAAAAATGGGTCAGGTGAACTATATAACATTCCCCAGGTCATCTATAGCATTCCCTTTCTAAGCTTCAAGCAGTATATTTGTGAAAGTCTCATCAAAATCCATTTCTCAGTTTCCGGGATCCTTAAGTTCAAACGGACAAACAGATAAACAGACAAACAGACAGACAATAATTTAAAAAATGGGTCAGGTGAACTATATAACATTCCCCAGGTCATCTATAGCATTCCCCAGTCATTTTTTCAAAGAAATTTTCAATGTACAGAGACGACTTTTCTAGAGATTTATTATAGTATAGATATGCTGATACCCACATATATACTTAAATTTATTTAAGAAAACAAATTTCATAGGTTCCTCCCTAAACATTAGTATATCTTTTTTGTTTGTGGTCCATTTTGATAAAACCGAGTGGAGATCCCTTTCTAAGCTTCAAGCAGTATATTTGTGAAAGTCTCATCAAAATCCATTTCTTAGTTTCCGCGATCCTTAAGTTGAAACAGACAAACAGACAAACAGACAGACAGTAATTTTAAAAATGGGTCAGATGAACTCTATAGCATTCCCCAGGTCATCCCCAAACATCTTTTCAAAGAAATTTTCAATGTACAGACACGACTCTTCTAGAGATTTATTATAGTATAGATATGCTGATACCCACATAAATATTTATTTAAATTCATTTAAGAAAAAAAATATCATAGGTTCCTCCCTAAAAATTAGTATATCTTTTTTGTTTGTGGTCCGATTTTGATAAAATAAAGTGAAGATCCCTTTCCAAGATTCAAGCAGTATATTTGTGAAAGTCTCATCAAAATCCATTTCTTAGTTTCCGAGATCCTTAAGTTCAAACAGACAAACAGACAATAATTTTAAAAATGGGTCAGATGAACTCTATAGCATTCCCCAGGTCATCCCCAGTTATTTTTTCAAAGAAATTTTCAATGTACAGACACGACTTTTCTAGAGATTTATTATAGTATAGATATTGATACCCACATATTTATTTGAATTTATTTAAATTTCATAGGTTTCTCCCTAAACATTAGTATATCTTTTTTGTTTGTGGTCCGATTTTGATAAAACCGAGTGGAGATCCCTTTTCAAGATTCAAGCAATATATTTGTGAAAGTCTCATCAAAATCCATTTCTTAGTTCCCCCGATCGTTAAGTTCAAACGGACAAACAGATAAACAGACAAACAGACAGACAATAATTTAAAAAATGGGTCAGGGGAACTATATAACATTCCCCAGGTCATCTATAGCATTCCCCAGTCATTTTTTCAAAGAAATTTTCAATGAACAGACACGACTTTTCTAGAGATTTATTATAGTATAGATATGCTGATACCCACATATTTATTTAAATTTATTTAAGAAAACAAATTTCATAGGTTCCTCCCTAAACATTAGTATATCTTTTTTGTTTGTGGTCCGATTTTGATAAAACCGAGTGGAGAGCCCTTTCTAAGCTTCAAGCAGTATATTTGTGAAAGTCTCATCAAAATCCATTTCTTAGTTTCCGAGATCCTTAAGTTCAAACAGACAAGCAGATAAACAGACAAACAGAGAGACAATAATTTAAAAAATGGGTCAGGGGAACTATATAACATTCCCCAGGTCATCTATAGCATTCCCCAGTCATTTTTTCAAAGAAATTTTCAATGAACAGACACGACTTTTCTAGAGATTTATTATAGTATAGATATGCTGATACCCACATATTTATTTAAATTTATTTAAGAAAACAAATTTCATAGGTTCCTCCCTGTGAAATATTAACATTGTTTATTGCCATATCGTTCACTATGCTTTATTTACATTGCCATTGCCATAAATCTCTATGTATCATCTACTTTGTCACCTCTATTATCCAAATTGTAATCGATTACTATACACTAATAAATTGTGGAAACCCTGGGTTTTTGCCATCCCTTTGGAATGCGATCCCGTTTGTTCAATAACGGACAAACTCGTGCAAGGGCAAATTCACTTGTCAGATCGTGTTTCAAACGGTGTGCAAAAATACCAGGAATTAAACTGGCTGGCAAAAGCCTGTTAAAACCTGAAGCACCGTTGTCGTAACAAGCTTTAATTCCTGTTCACAACGTTTATTCATTGCCGAATTTCATTTGCCAAATATTGCCGCTAATATCTACCTTGCCTTTGAATAAGTCAATCGGAACAAATCGTGTTTAAGCGCCTGCTACCAATCGCCGAACATACACGTTGGCATTAAATTCGCACGTGTATGCAAAATATGATACTTCGGTCGCCATTACGCCGGAGTAAACGCCTTCAGTCAAACAGTTCTACAGCCGTCACTTTGCCATCTTCCAGCTCAGGGAAAACTATCGCCACATCCGCTGAAGCCACGTATAGCACTGCACTAATTACGGAACAGCCAAAAAGCGATACAGTTGAAGCAATGTCACTTACTACATCGTCCACTGACCCATTAACTAGCGCTCCGCCAGTCGCCACCATACAATCTAGCGCTCCATCATATGGCCAACCACCACTACATGCCACAATGCCAGAATCCAGCGCCCGATCAGGTACGGCTACACCAGCAGGCACTGCATTCACAACCGCAGCATCATTGAGCGCTCAATCGTATATCGGTGCGCCAGGGGATATTTCAATGTTCACCGCCTCATCGCCTGGCGCTCAAGCAATGGGCAATAATCCAATCGTCACGCCAATGACAAGCGCCACATCGTCCAGCGCCCAATTTACGATCAGTGTCTCACCGCCTGGCGCTCAAACAATGGGCAACAATCCAATCGTCACGCCAATGACAAGCGCCACATCGTCCAGCGCCCAAGCAACAGCCGCCAATCCACTGGACAAGCCAATTACAACTGCCTCATGGTTAAGTGCACCACCAAGCCTTGGTGTTCCATTAAGCATCTCTTTGACACGTGCCTCATCATCATTTAGTATTCTAGCAGTGTACGCTTGGCCATTGTACACTACCGCAGCCAACGGTCAACAGCGCAACATGCCAGCGCACACAACAATGCTATCTAATGTTACATCAGCTAATGGTATACAAGTAAATATGAGTACATCCAGCCGGACTGACCAGGTAAGAGACTTTATTTCAAACCCTTCTCATGTCAGTTTAGATCCAGGCACCGACGTTTCGGTCGGGCTTACCTCTGCTAACGTCAACCCCGTCAGTTTAGAACTTGCCAATGCCAATGCGACAATAACAAGGTCCAACGAATCTGACTCCTCACAGATGAACGTCCTTTATCAAATGCAACAACAAATAAGTAAATTAGAGGTGCAACTAAAAATAGCACACGCTAGAATATCCGAAAGCGAACGTCAAGGTCCAGCATTAGCGTCGTCACATCCAACGCCGCCAATAGCGCCGGTAGCCCAACCTATGTATACTTATCCGCACGCGAATTGTATCGCCCCAGCTAATCCGCAACCCCCTATAAGCACGGGCGGTGGCACCGGGGCTTACACCAACATTTTTATGGGTTTAGCCAATGGGCACCATACCATAGCTCAGGGGCATAGTAGTCACTCTGCAGCCACCGACCGGCAACATGCTACTGCTTACATGCCACACGGTCATAACTCCTTGACAACTAACGCGCACCACGTGCCCCGAGGCAACCTAGATAATAGTTCGTCTGTCACGCCACACGACAGCGCATCAGCGCCCTTATCAGAAGGAATGCTGACGGTTAACTCTTTGAGACCAAATAATTATACATTGCCCAGGAAGTTGCTTGACCTACCACAATTCTCGGGTCAGCCGGAAGACTGGCCAGTATTTTACGCATCATATGTTGAATCTACTTCTGTATATAATTATTCTAATTTTGAAAATAATCAAAGATTAAATAAATGTTTGAAAGGTGAAGCAAAAGAGACCGTTAAATCTTTATTAATTCACCCAGGTAATGTAGGTGCGGTAATCGAACAGCTGCGTTTTAGATATGGTCGTCCAGAACAACTTGTACGCAGTCAAATCAAAGCAGTACGCGATATGCCTTGCATCTCTGAGTCCGCCATCCACAAGCTCGTACCGTTTGCCACAACGACGCGAAATCTTACTGTTTTTCTGCAATCAATTGGTGAACAAAAGCACTTAGGGAATCCGACGTTACTAGAAGAGTTAGTCAATAAATTGCCTGTAAACAAACGTCTAGATTGGGCTAGATACTCGGCGCCGATTCGACCGTACCCTACAATCGTCAACTTTAGTGAATGGCTCTCCGAAGTTGCAAGCTTTGTCCAGATGATTCAGGACCACGATAGCCACGAACCAAAACGTCGTCCAGTTCTGCACGCAACAAAAGATCAAAGCTCACTTAAATGTATGTTGTGCCAAGGGAACCACAGACACATAGAGTGCCGTCGCTTGCTCGATGCTGACGTATCAGAGCGTTGGAAGATAGTCAAACGTCTACGCCTATGCTTCAGTTGCATGTCGCCAGGGCATCGCACTAATGCTTGCCGTCGTCGTAAAGTCTGCACCGAGAGGGGATGCCAAAGGTATCATCATAAACTGCTACACGGTAGTGATACTAGCAATGAAGTCGGCACCGCTGCCGCTCCCAAGCCACCAATCCCCAACAACGCTGTTCTCAATTGCTCCGCGCAAGCTTCAAATAATCTTTTGTTTCGGGTAATACCTATTACACTATACGGGCCCAATAAGAGCCTGAATACCTACGCTCTCTTGGATGAAGGGTCGTCCATCACGATGATGGATGCATCACTAGTGCAAGAACTCGGTCTTAAATGTCAGCAACGTCAAGTGGAGATCCAGTGGTTCGGTGGTAAGGCAGCAAACGAGCAAGTGGCGGTGACCACGGTCGCAGTCAGCGGGTTAGGCATGAAGAAGCGTCACACTCTTCGGAACGTGCATGGTATCAACAACCTCAGCTTACCATTACAAAGCCTAAGTCAGGGGGACATCTGCAATGCTGTCAGATACGAAGGCATGATGCCGGTCCAGCCTTATGAAAATGTCACACCCAAAGTTTTAATTGGGTTAGACCATTGCCACTTGGGATTACCTACCAAACCTGTAGCGCTCAATCGTAATGGCCCTTTCGCCAGCTTTACGGAATTAGGTGTTTGCATATTCGGGCCATCAAGTAACTTGCCACCAAGGAAGCCATCCTGTCTTCACATTAACACGCCGGACCGACATATGCACGACATGATTGAGGAGTACTTCAGTACAGAGTCATTCGGGGTGAGAGCGGCTCCGGCCATTGAAAGTGCTGCCGACATGCGGGCCAAACTGCTTCTCGAATCAACCACAGTCAAGGTTAATGGTCGTTTCCAAACAGGTTTGCTATGGAGCAGCGACAATGCGGAGCTACCGGAGAGCTATTCCACGGCTCTGAAACGTCTCAGGGGTATCGAAAGGAAGATTGGACGCAACGAAGATTTCGGTAAGGCATATAGCGACATAATCAACAGTTACATTGCAAAAGGGTACTCGCGTAAACTACAGTCGTTCGAGTTAGCTGAAACTAACCCAAGGACATGGTATCTCCCGCATTTTGCAGTGGAAAATCCTCATAAGCCAGGTAAACTTAGGCTCGTATTCGACGCTGCCGCTATCTCGCATGGAGTTTCGTTAAATACACACTTAATGAAGGGCCCTCAGCAGTATCGACCCCTGGTGGCCATATTGTTTCATTTCCGAGAAGGCGCCATTGCCGTTTGTGCAGATATCCAGGAAATGTTCCACCAGGTGGTAATTCGCCCGGAAGATAGATGCGCGCAAAGGTTTTTGTGGCGCAATGGTGATAACAAGGAGCCGCCGGACGTATTTGAGATGACTGCGATGACATTTGGTGCGGCCTGCTCACCTTGCTCGGCCCATTATGTGAAGGTGAGAAATGCAATGGATCACACCAGCAACGATCCACGAGCTGTTCGAGCCATAATCGACTACCACTATGTGGACGACTACGTCGACAGCTTCTCTTCCACATCTAGAGCTTTAGAGATCGCCATGCAAGTCCGCGACATTCATAAAGACGCCGGGTTCCAGCTACGAAAGTTCAGGTCGAACTCTTTGGAAGTCGCAACCGCACTGGGTGGTGAAAATTCAGCCTTGTCTATAACATCAAAAGAAGCCATGGAACCTGGAAAGGTCTTGGGGATGCTATGGCAGCCGTCGAGCGATTACTTCACGTACTGCCTGAAATTTCACGGAGTCGATTCCTCAGTTATGAACGGAGAGGTGGTGCCCACAAAGCGAATGCTGCTGAGCATCATCATGTCAATCTTCGATCCTTTAGGTTTCTTGTGCCACCTAACTATCTCGGCGAAATTAATGATGCGCGAAATATGGAAACGGGATCTAGGCTGGGATGAGCCCATACCTGGAGACGTAGCTGCCACATGGAATCACTTCCGAACGCAACTGATGAACGTCGTGGAGTGCAATGTCCCACGTCATTACTTTCGACTGGGTGCACCAAAATCTCTACAACTGCACATATTTGTCGACGCAAGTGAAGACGCATTTGGGGCCGTAGCCTTCTGGAGATCACAGAACTCGGATAACTCTGTGGAAGTTAGCATCGTATACGCCAAGTCGAGAAGTGCTCCACTCAGGACCCTAAGCATTCCCAGGTTGGAACTGCAGGCCGCCGTTCTAGGGTCACGAATGCGGACGACAATAATGGAAGAACATACCTTGCCCATCGATCGATGCATTTTATGGAGCGACTCAAAAACGGTCCTTAAATGGATATCCAGTGAGCACTGTCGATACAAGCCCTTTGTCGCCCATAGGGTAGCGGAGATTCTTAATGCAAGCAGGCCATCTGACTGGAGGTGGGTACCAACTAAAGATAATGTTGCCGACGAAGCCACCCGTGCGAAGAGAGAAGTGAGCCTTGGCCCGTCATCACGGTGGTTTACAGGCCCCCCATTTCTATACCAGGCCGAAAACGAGTGGCCAACCGACGATGCACCCATAGAGAACAACGAAGAAATGGAAGAACTTCGTCCAAAGTACATACTCCTAACCGTAAAAAGCAGTATTTTCGATTTTACGAGATTTTCATCATTTTTAAAATTAAAAAGGGTCGTATCCTGGGTTCTACGCTTCGTTAATAAATGCAAGCATACAAAGCCACACGATGGCTTAGAGCATGGATTATCCGCTCACGAACTCGACGTTGCCGAACGCCTATTATGCCAGCACGCTCAGCGAGAGTCGTTCTCATCCGAATTGAGCCGACTGCAGCAAGGGTTCGATGTGTCAACTGAGAGTCCAATATACAAACTAACACCAACTTTAGATCCCGATGGACTTCTTCGAGTTTGCGGACGCCTAGATGCGGTTAGCTGGCTTGCTTACGAGGCCAGGCGTCCTATCATTTTGCCATCTCACCATACCGTAACGAACCTTATAGTCGCACACCAGCATAAGCAAATGATGCACCAAAATACGGAGGCCGCTATTTGCATGATTCGTCAGAGGTATTGGGTACCCAACTTGAGGAGAGTCATTCGTGGAGTAATCGCCAATTGCAACACATGTAAATTAAAAAGGGCCAAACCAGTTGCGCCGATGATGGGGTTGCTGCCGGAAAATCGTGTGACACCATATGTGCGGCCCTTTACATACACGGGGTTGGATTATTTCGGGCCGGTGAGCGTTACGATCGGCAGAAGATCGGAGAAAAGATGGGTGGCCTTATTTACGTGCTTAACAGTACGCGCTATTCACTTAGAAGTTGCTTATGACCTTTCAACCGACGCGTGCATATTGGCGATGAGCAGAGCAACCAAAACTATGCAAATGCATATTTTTCGTGGTACAAGCTGTGATGTAATAGATTGAATACGAATGCGATTTACATACATAGAAAGAGTTTAAGCTACATTTGTTAGGGCATATTTTTGCATATTTCGTAATAAATGCATATTTTTGAATATTTCATTATAAATGCATATTTATGCAGCATATTTCATGATAAATTCATATATTTAAATTTGAAAGGCTTTTTTATAATTTTAAATTTAGTTCCAACTGCGATAAAAATTGAAATCGTCTTTATTTTTTGCGCTTCCCAACACTTGTCGAAAGCTAAAAATGAGAAAATGTATAACTGGTTGTTGTTGTTGCAACGAAGTGACGTATGTGTATAATTGGTATTTTTGTGTTACTTCTTCTTATAAGCACACATGTGAGTTAGAAAGAGAAAAACACTTCATTTCGTTTTTGTTGTTGCCCGTTTTAAAAAAGGCTAGTTAATACAAGTGGTGGTAGAGGAAAGTGTGTGAGTAACGTCAAACTCAACGCGAGTTCAAATTGATAAAGAATGCGAATGATGATTTTGACATTTAAACTCCAGAATTACCAAATATGTATGTCGGAGTGCCACGACTTGTAAATATTCGTTGGCTTTGAACTTTAATTCGGCAGTTCGTAGAAAAAACAACTGAACATTTTCTTGAGTTGATATAAAGACTGCGTTTGCAAATTTAAAGTTAAAAGTAAGCACCTGTAGTTTCTTGAAACAATTAAATGTTTATATTAATGTGAACTAATCTTTCTTTAGATAATGCCAAAGCTAAAAGAAAGGCTATCTTCTAAGTTGGCAAGGTATGTGTCTGAGTTTCCAGTCTTCAGAAGTGATGGAAGCATATTGTATTGCAACCTTTGTGATAAAATGGTGAATGCAGATCGCAGATGCCGTGTGTTGCAGCATTTGCAAAGCGCCAGGCACAAAGAAAAAGCCAGTCAGCATTCCAGCCAATCACAACAATTATTAACAGAATATAAATCGAAAAGTGCAGAATTCGCGAAAGATTTGTGTGAAGCTTTTGTTTCGTCCGATATTCCTTTGTATAAAATAAGAAATGACAAGCTCAAATCATTTTTTAATAAATATATTGCTATAGACTTGCCATCAGAAACCACTTTGAGATCTACAGTCAGCAGTGTATATGAACTTACTATAAATAATATCAAAAATGCTATAAAAAACCAATACCTATGGATCTCAATGGACGAAACTACAGACGGGTCAGGCCGATATGTTGCAAATGTGATAATAGGTGTATTATCAAACGATGAGCAAGTCGCAAAGCAAATATTTTTGATAAACACAGCTTTATTAGAGGCAGTAAATCACTGCTCAATAGCTCGATTATTTGCGGATTCAGTTGACATTTTGGGACCACAGTTCAACAAAGAGGTAATACTTCTTTTCATCACTGATGCTGCTCCGTACATGGTGAAAGCTGCAAAAGCCATTAACGTTTTTTACCCAAAAATAGTTCATTTGACGTGTTTAGCACATGGATTGCATAGGGTATGTGAGGAAATTCGCAGTCGTTTCCCAATTGTTGACCGACTAGTAGCAAGCGGAAAAAAATCATTTCTGAAAGCACCCTCACGGTTGGCAATTTTTAAAGAATTAGAACCCGAACTACCCTTGCCGCCACAACCAGTAATTACGCGGTGGGGAACTTGGATTCAAGCCGCAGTTTATTATGCAGAAAACTATCAAAAAATAGAGCGGATCGCTAATATGTTGGATGCAGAGGATTCATATTCTGTGAAAGAAATGCAAGAATTATTCAAAAATCACAATTTGAGATTGCAACTTATTTATATAAAATCTAACTTTTCTGATTTAGTTGAAGCCATAAAGCGACTTCAGACAAGTAATTTAAGTCTAGTTAATCAAATTAAAATAGTTCAAGATGTAAAAGAAGCTATTGATAAATGTGACTCCGACTCTGTAAAACTAAAATTTGCAAATGTTTTAAAAAAAAATCAAGGTTTTAATATCCTAAAAAAAATAGCTAGTCAAATTTCTGAGCAAAATTCAAATGAAACGGAGCATCTTGAAAAATTCTCAATATCAGAAATTGCTGCCTTTAAATATGCACCAATTACCTCAGTTGAGGTAGAGAGAAGTTTTTCCATGTACAACGCTGCTTATCGTGCTAATAGACGCAGTTTCTTATTCGAAAACTTAGCGCAAATGTTTCTTGTTTATTTTAACAGCAACATACATACATAAGTACAAAATTTTTCAAATGTTTAAAAATGAACTTTTCCACTATAGTCCATGGGACAGGATTCAACACGGAAGTGGCGCTGACCAAGGGTTTTTTTTAGTTTACCATTATCGAAATAATTAAAAGCGAAAAAATACAATTTAAATGTCTGCAGAAAGGAACCCTCTGCATATTTTTATATTATTTTTTTACCCTCTCATTTTCTCTATTATGGCAGAAAGATAACCCAAAAAAAACCTCTGGTCCTAATCACTTCCGTATTCAGTAGATTTTCTGTCTTCCTCGACTGGACTACTATTCTTTTTAAAACTTATTATTTCGATTGTTCATGTTATGTTTTTTCCTTTGATAAAAGAAAAATAAAAGTTTATTTTAAGAAAATCTTTTAAATTTGAGGTTTAATTAGAAAAAAAAAAAAATGTTTAGCGCATATTTTTAGAGCATATTATGCTGTTTTTAAGGACTTTTTTAAGCGCCTAAAACACAATTTTTACCGCATATTTCTGGTTGCCCTGGCGATGAGGAACTTTATGAACCGAAGAGGAGTGCCCAGAAGAATAAGATCGGATAACGGCAAAAATTTTGTTGGAGTGGCTGGCGAGGTTAAACGTTTGTCAGAGGTGTTCGACTGCGGCGCGTTGTGGACTGAATTGGCATCGAAGGGCGTTGAATGGGTCTTTAACTGCCCGGAGAACCCTTCTGAGGGCGGCATATGGGAACGCATGGTGCAATGCGTTAAGAAAGTTTTACGCCATACGTTGAAAGAGGTGAGTCCGAAGGAACACACGTTCCATAGTATGCTGGTAGAGGCTGAAAACGTGGTAAATTCACGGCCATTAACACATCTGCCAATCTCACCGGATCAAGAAGAACCATTAACGCCGAACCACTTTCTGCTGGGAGGCGCGAATATCGCGCAGACACCAAGCGTTCTCGAACCGGATCTGAAAATTTGTTCGCTGCGCAAGCAATGGCGAGTGGCTAGGCAGTTGCGAGATCGCTTCTGGAAGAAATGGGTCGAAGAATACCTTCCAACGCTAACCCGTCGCGTTAAGTGGTGCGCGCCAACGAAGGCATTGGCGGAAGGAGACCTCGTCTTCATCTGCGACATGAAGGTACCACGAAAAGAGTGGCGGCGAGGCCGCGTGGAAAGAGTGTATCCCGGAAAAGATGGCCAAGTCAGGCGAGCCGATGTGTCAACCTCCACGGGAACAGTTCAACGCCCTGCATCCAAACTGGCCAAGCTGGACATTGATTGTGGTGAATCGCTTCGATCCACGGGGGTGGGGGTGTGAAATATTAACATTGTTTATTGCCATATCGTTCACTATACTTTATTTACATTGCCATTGCCATAAATCTCTATGTATCATCTACTTTGTCACCTCTATTATCCAAATTGTAATCGATTACTATACACTAATAAATTGTGGAAACCCTGGGTTTTTGCCATCCCTTTGGAATGCGATCCCGTTTGTTCAATAACGGACAAACTCGTGCAAGGGCAAATTCACTTGTCAGATCGTGTTTCAAACGGTGTGCAAAAATACCAGGAATTAAACTGGCTGGCAAAAGCCTGTTAAAACCTGAAGCACCGTTGTCGTAACACTCCCTAAACATTAGTATATCTTTTTTGTTTGTGGTCCGATTTTGATAAAACCGAGTGGAGAGCCCTTTCTAAGCTTCAAGCAGTATATTTGTGAAAGTCTCATCAAAATCCATTTCTTAGTTTCCGAGATCCTTAAGTTCAAACAGACAAGCAGATAAACAGACAAACAGAGAGACAATAATTTTAAAAATGGATCAGATGAACTCTATAGCATTCCCCAGGTCATCCCCAGTAATTTTTTCAAAGAAATTTTCAATGAACAGACACGACTTTTCTATAGATTTATTATAGTATAGATATGCTGATACCCACATATTTATTTAAATTTATTTAAGAAAAAAAAAAATGAATAGGTTCCTCCCTAAACATTAGTATATCTTTTTTGTTTGTGGTCCGATTTTGATAAAACCGAGTGGAGAGCCCTTTCTAAGCTTCAAGCAGTATATTTGTGAAAGTCTCATCAAAATCCATTACTTAGTTTCCGAGATCCTTAAGTTCAAACAGACAAACAGAGAGACAATAATTTTTAAAATGGATCAGATAAACTCTAGAGCATTCCCCAGGTCATCCCCAGTCATTTTTTCAAAGAAATTTTCAATGTACAGAGACGACTTTTCTAGAGATTTATTATAGTATAGATATGCTGATACCCACATATTTATTTAAATTTATTTAAGAAAAAAAAATCATAGGTTCCTCCCTAAACATTAGTATATATTTTTTGTTTGTGGGCCATTTTGATAAAACCGAGTGGAGATCCCTTTCTAAGCTTCAAGCAGTATATTTGTGAAAGTCTCATCAAAATCCATTTCTGAGTTTCCGCGATCCTTAAGTTGAAACAGACAAACAGATAAACAGACAAACAGGCAGACAGTAATTTTACAAATGGGTCAGATGAACTCTATAGCATTCCCCAGGTCATCCCCAGTAATTTTTTCAAAGAAATTTTCAATGTACAGAGACGACTTTTCTAGAGATTTATTATAGTATAGATATGCTGATACCCACATATTTATTTAAATTTATTTAAGAAAACAAATTTCATAGGTTCCTCCCTAAACATTAGTATGTATATCTTTTTTGTTTGTGGTCCGATTTTGATAAAACCGAGTGGAGATCCCTTTCTAAGCTTCAAGCAGTATATTTGTGAAAGTCTCATCAAAATCCATTTCTTAGTTTCCGGGATCCTTAAGTTCAAACGGACAAACAGATAAACAGACAAACAGACAGACAATAATTTAAAAAATGGGTCAGATGAACTCTATAACGTTCCCCAGGTCATCTATAGCATTCCCCAGTTCATCCCCAATCATTTTTTCAAAGAAATTTTCAATGTACAGAGACGACTTTTCTAGAGATTTATTATAGTATAGATATGCTGATACCCACATATATATTTAAATTTATTTAAGAAAAAAATTGTATAGGTTCCTCCCTAAACATTAGTATATCTTTTTTGTTTGTGGGCCATTTTGATAAAACCGAGTGGAGATCCCTTTCTAAGCTTCAAGCAGTATATTTGTGAAAGTCTCATCAAAATCCATTTCTGAGTTTCCGCGATCCTTAAGTTGAAACAGACAAACAGATAAACAGACAAACAGGCAGACAGTAATTTTACAAATGGGTCAGATGAACTCTATAGCATTCCCCAGGTCATCCCCAGTAATTTTTTCAAAGAAATTTTCAATGAACAGGGACGACTTTTCTAGAGATTTATTTTAGTATAGATAGGCTGATACCCACATATGTATATATTTAAATTTATTCAAGAAAGAAATTGTATAGGTTCCTCCCTAAACATTAGTATGTATATCTTTTTTGTTTGTGGTCCGATTTTGATAAAACCGAGTGGAGATCCCTTTCTAAGCTTCAAGCAGTATATTTGTGAAAGTCTCATCGAAATCCATTTCTTAGTTTCCGCGATCCTTAAGTTGAAACAGACAAACAGATAAACAGACAGACAGTAATTTTAAAAATGGGTCAGATGAACTCTATAGCATTCCCCAGGTCATCCCCAGTAATTTTTTCAAAGAAATTTTCAATGAACAGGGACGACTTTTCTAGAGATTTATTTTAGTATAGATAGGCTGATACCCACATATGTATATATTTAAATTTATTCAAGAAAGAAATTGTATAGGTTCCTCCCTAAACATTAGTATATCTTTTTTGTTTGTGGTCCGATTTTGATAAAAACGAGTGGAGATCCCTTTCTAAGCTACAAGCAGTATATTTGTGAAAGTCTCATCGAAATCCATTTCTTAGTTTCCGCGATCCTTAAGTTGAAACAGACAAACAGACAGACAGTAATTTTAAAAATGGGTCAGATGAACTCTATAGCATTCCCCAGGTCATCCCCAGTAATTTTTTCAAAGAAATTTTCAATGAACAGGGACGACTTTTCTAGAGATTTATTTTAGTATAGATAGGCTGATACCCACATATGTATATATTTAAATTTATTTAAGAAAAAAATTGTATAGGTTCCTCCCTAGAAATTAGTATATCTTTTTTTGTTTGTGGTCCGATTTTGATAAAACAAAGTGAAGATCCCTTTCAAGATTCAAGCAGTATATTTGTGAAAGTCTCATCAAAATCCATTACCTAGTTCCGAGATCCTTAAGTTCAAACAGACAAACAGATAAACAGACAAACAGAGAGACAATAATGTTAAAAATGGGTCAGATGAACTCTAGAGCATTCCCCAGGTCATCCCCAGTTATTTTTTCAAAGAAATTTTCAATGAACAGACACGACTTTTCTAGAGATTTATTATAGTATAGATATGCTGATACCCACATATATACTTAAATTTATTTAAGAAAAAAATTTCATAGGTTCCTCCCTAAACATTAGTATATCTTTTTTGTTTGTGGTCCGATTTTGATAAAACCGAGTGGAGGTCCCTTTCTAAGCTTCAAGCAGTATATTTGTGAAATTCTCATCAAAATCCATTTCTTAGTTTCCGAGATCCTTAAGTTCAAACAGATAAACAGACAAACAGAGAGACAATAATTTTAAAAATGGATCAGGTGAACTATATAACATTCCCCAGGTCATCTATAGCATTCCCCAGTCATTTTTTCAAAGAAATTTTCAATGAACAGACACGACTTTTCTAGAGATTTATTATAGTATAGATATGCTGATACCCACATATTTATTTAAATTTATTTAAGAAAACAAATTTCATAGGTTTCTCCCTAAACATTAGTATATCTTTTTTGTTTGTGGTCCGATTTTGATAAAACCGAGTGGAGATCCCTTTTCAAGATTCAAGCAATATATTTGTGAAAGTCTCATCAAAATCCATTTCATAGTTTCCGAGATCCTTAAATTGAAACAGACAATAATTTTAAAAATGAATCAGATGAACTCTATAGCATTCCCCAGGTCATCCCCAGTTATTTTTTCAAAGAAATTTTCAATGAACAGACACGACTTTTCTAGAGATTTATTATAGTATAGATATGCTGATACCCACATATATACTTAAATTTATTTAAGAAAAAAATTTCATAGGTTCCTCCCTAAACATTAGTATATCTTTTTTGTTTGTGGTCCGATTTTGATAAAACCGAGTGGAGATCCCTTTCTAAGCTTCAAGCAGTATATTTGTGAAATTCTCATCAAAATCCATTTCTTAGTTTCCGAGATCCTTAAGTTCAAACAGATAAACAGACAAACAGAGAGACAATAATTTTAAAAATGGATCAGGTGAACTATATAACATTCCCCAGGTCATCTATAGCATTCCCCAGTCATTTTTTCAAAGAAATTTTCAATGAACAGACACGACTTTTCTAGAGATTTATTATAGTATAGATATGCTGATACCCACATATTTATTTAAATTTATTTAAGAAAACAAATTTCATAGGTTCCTCCCTAAACATTAGTATATCTTTTTTGTTTGTGGTCCGATTTTGATAAAACCGAGTGGAGATCCCTTTCTAAGCTTCAAGCAGTATATTTGTGAAAGTCTCATCAAAATCCATTTCTTAGTTTCCGGGATCCTTAAGTTCAAACGGACAAACAGATAAACAGACAAACAGACAGACAATAATTTAAAAAATGGGTCAGGTGAACTATATAACATTCCCCAGGTCATCTATAGCATTCCCCAGTCATTTTTTCAAAGAAATTTTCAATGAACAGACACGACTTTTCTAGAGATTTATGATAGTATAGATATGCTGATACCCACATATTTATTTAAATTTATTTAAGAAAACAAATTTCATAGGTTCCTCCCTAAACATTAGTATATCTTTTTTGTTTGTGGGCCATTTTGATAAAACCGAGTGGAGATCCCTTTCTAAGCTTCAAGCAGTATATTTGTGAAAGTCTCATCAAAATCCATTTCTTAGTTTCCGAGATCCTTAAGTTCAAACAGATAAACAGACAAACAGAGAGACAATAATTTTAAAAATGGATCAGGTGAACTATATAACATTCCCCAGGTCATCTATAGCATTCCCCAGTCATTTTTTCAAAGAAATTTTCAATGAACAGACACGACTTTTCTAGAGATTTATGATAGTATAGATATGCTGATACCCACATATTTATTTAAATTTATTTAAGAAAACAAATTTCATAGGTTCCTCCCTAAACATTAGTATATCTTTTTTGTTTGTGGTCCGATTTTGATAAAACCGAGTGGAGATCCCTTTCTAAGCTTCAAGCAGTATATTTGTGAAAGTCTCATCAAAATCCATTTCTTAGTTTCCGAGATCCTTAAGTTCAAACAGATAAACAGACAAACAGACAGACAGTAATTTTAAAAATGGGTCAGATGAACTCTATAGCATTCCCCAGGTCATCCCCAGTAATTTTTTCAAAGAAATTTTCAATGAACAGACACGACTTTTCTAGAGATTTATTATAGTATAGATATGCTGATACCCACATATTTATTTAAATTTATTTAAGAAAAAAAAATGAATAGGTTCCTCCCTAGAAATTAGTATATCTTTTTTGTTTGTGGTCCGATTTTGATAAAACATAGTGAAGATCCCTTTCCAAGATTCAAGCAGTATATTTGTGAAAATCTCATCAAAGTCCATTACTTAGTTTCCGAGATCCTTAAGTTCAAACAGACAAACAGATAAACAGCAAACAGAGAGACAATAATTTTAAAAATGGATCAGATGAACTCTAGAGCATTCCCCAGGTCATCCCCAGTTATTTTTTCAAAGAAATTTTCAATGTACAGACACGACTTTTCTAGAGATTTATTATAGTATAGATATTCATACCCACATATTTATTTGAATTCATTTAAGAAAAAAATTTCATAGGTTTCTCCCTAAACATTAGTATATCTTTTTTGTTTGTTGTCCGATTTTGATAAAACCGAGTGGAGATCCCTTTTCAAGATTCAAGCAATATATTTGTGAAAGTCTCATCAAAATCCATTTCATAGTTTCCGAGATCCTTAAGTTGAAACAGACAATAATTTTAAAAATGAATCAGATGAACTCTATAGCATTCCCCAGGTCATCCCCAGTCATTTTTTCAAAGAAATTTTCAATTTACAGACACGACTTTTCTAGAGATTTATTATAGTATAGATATGCTGATACCCACATATTTATTTGAATTTATTTAAGAAAACAAATTTCATAGGTTCCTCCCTAAACATTAGTATATCTTTTTTGTTTGTGGTCCGATTTTGATAAACCCGAGTGGAGATCCCTTTCTAAACTTCAAGCAGTATATTTGTGAAAGTCTTATCAAAATCCATTTCTTAGTTCCCCCGATCGTTAAGTTCAAACGGACAAACAGATAAACAGACAAACAGGCAGACAGTAATTTTAAAAATGGGTCAGATGAACTCTATAGCATTCCCCAGGTCATCCCCAGTAATTTTTTCAAAGAAATTTTCAATTTACAGACACGACTTTTCTAGAGATTTATTATAGTATAGATATGCTGATACCCACATATTTATTTGAATTTATTTAAGAAAACAAATTTCATAGGTTCCTCCCTAAACATTAGTATATCTTTTTTGTTTGTGGTCCGATTTTGATAAACCCGAGTGGAGATCCCTTTCTAAGCTTCAAGCAGTATATTTGTGAAAGTCTCATCAAAATCCATTTCTTAGTTTCCGGGATCCTTAAGTTCAAACGGACAAACAGATAAACAGACAAACAGACAGACAATAATTTAAAAAATGGGTCAGGTGAACTATATAACATTCTAGAGATTTATTATAGTATAGATATGCTGATACCCACATATATACTTAAATTTATTTAAGAAAAAAATTTCATAGGTTCCTCCCTAAACATTAGTATATCTTTTTTGTTTCATAGGTTCCTCCCTAAACATTAGTATATCTTTTTTGTTTGTGGTCCGATTTTGATAAAATCGAGTGGAGATCCCTTTCTAAGCTTCAAGCAGTATATTTGTGAAAGTCTCATCAAAATCCATTTCTTAGTTTCCGAGATCCTTAAGTTTAAACAGATAAACAGACAAACAGAGAGACAATAATTTTAAAAATGGATCAGGTGAACTATATAACATTCCCCAGGTCATCTATAGCATTCCCCAGTCATTTTTTCAAAGAAATTTTCAATGAACAGACACGACTTTTCTAGAGATTTATTATAGTATAGATATGCTGATACCCACATATTTATTTAAATTTATTTAAGAAAACAAATTTCATAGGTTCCTCCCTAAACATTAGTATATCTTTTTTGTTTGTGGTCCGATTTTGATTAAACCGAGTGGAGATCCCTTTCTAAGCTTCAAGCAGTATATTTGTGAAAGTCTCATCAAAGTCCATTTCTTAGTTTCCGGGATCCTTAAGTTCAAACGGACAAACAGATAAACAGACAAACAGACAGACAATAATTTAAAAAATGGGTCAGGTGAACTATATAACATTCCCCAGGTCATCTATAGCATTCCCCAGTCATTTTTTCAAAGAAATTTTCAATGAACAGACACGACTTTTCTAGAGATTTATTATAGTATAGATATGCTGATACCCACATATTTATTTAAATTTATTTAAGAAAACAAATTTCATAGGTTCCTCCCTAAACATTAGTATATCTTTTTTGTTTGTGGTCCGATTTTGATAAAACCGAGTGGAGATCCCTTTCTAAGCTTCAAGCAGTATATTTGTGAAAGTCTCATCAAAATCCATTTCTTAGTTTCCGAGATCCTTAAGTTCAAACAGACAAACAGATAAACAGACAAACAGAGAGACAATAATTTTAAAAATGGATCAGATGAACTCTATAGCATTCCCCAGGTCATCCCCAGTAATTTTTTCAAAGAAATTTTCAATGAACAGACACGACTTTTCTAGAGATTTATTATAGTATAGATATGCTGATACCCACATATTTATTTAAATTTATTTAAGAAAAAAAAAATGAATAGGCTCCTCCCTAGAAATTAGTATATCTTTTTTGTTTGTGGTCCGATTTTGATAAAACAAAGTGAAGATTCCTTTTCAAGATTCAAGCAGTGTATTTGTGAAAGTCTCATCAAAATCCATTACTTAGTTTCCGAGATCCTTAAGTTCAAACAGACAAACAGAGAGACAATAATTTTAAAAATGGATCAGATGAACTCTAGAGCATTCCCCAGGTCATCCCCAGTCATTTTTTCAAAGAAATTTTCAATGTACAGAGACGACTTTTCTAGAGATTTATTATAGTATAGATATGCTGATACCCACATATTTATTTAAATTTATTTAAGAAAAAAAAATCATAGGTTCCTCCCTAAACATTAGTATATATTTTTTGTTTGTGGGCCATTTTGATAAAACCGAGTGGAGATCCCTTTCTAAGCTTCAAGCAGTATATTTGTGAAAGTCTCATCAAAATCCATTTCTTAGTTTCCGGGATCCTTAAGTTCAAACGGACAAACAGATAAACAGACAAACAGACAGACAATAATTTAAAAAATGGGTCAGGTGAACTATATAACATTCCCCAGGTCATCTATAGCATTCCCCAGTCATTTTTTCAAAGAAATTTTCAATGTACAGAGACGACTTTTCTAGAGATTTATTATAGTATAGATATGCTGATACCCACATATATACTTAAATTTATTTAAGAAAAAAATTTCATAGGTTCCTCCCTAAACATTAGTATATCTTTTTTGTTTGTGGTCCGATTTTGATAAAACCGAGTGGAGATCCCTTTCTAAGCTTCAAGCAGTATATTTGTGAAAGTCTCATCAAAATCCATTTCTTAGTTTCCGGGATCCTTAAGTTCAAACGGACAAACAGATAAACAGACAAACAGACAGACAATAATTTAAAAAATGGGTCAGGTGAACTATATAACATTCCCCAGGTCATCTATAGCATTCCCCAGTCATTTTTTCAAAGAAATTTTCAATGAACAGACACGACTTTTCTAGAGATTTATTATAGTATGGATATGCTGATACCCACATATTTATTTAAATTTATTTAAGAAAACAAATTTCATAGGTTCCTCCCTAAACATTAGTATATCGTTTTTGTTTGTGGTCCGATTTTGATAAAACCGAGTGGAGATCCCTTTCTAAGCTTCAAGCAGTATATTTGTGAAAGTCTCATCAAAATCCATTTCTTAGTTTCCGAGATCCTTAAGTTCAAACAGACAAACAGAGAGACAATAATTTTAAAAATGGATCAGATGAACTCTATAGCATTCCCCAGGTCATCCCCAGTAATTTTTTCAAAGAAATTTTCAATGAACAGACACGACTTTTCTAGAGATTTATTATAGTATAGATATGCTGATACCCACATATTTATTTAAATTTATTTAAGAAAAAAAAAAATGAATAGGTTCCTCCCTAGAAATTAGTATATCTTTTTTGTTTGTGGTCCGATTTTGATAAAACAAAGTGAAGATTCCTTTTCAAGATTCAAGCAGTATATTTGTGAAAGTCTCATCAAAATCCATTACTTAGTTTCCGAGATCCTTAAGTTCAAACAGACAAACAGATAAACAGACAAACAGGCAGACAGTAATTTTAAAAATGGGTCAGATGAACTCTATAGCATTCCCCAGGTCATCCCCAGTAATTTTTTCAAAGAAATTTTCAATGAACATACACGACTTTTCTAGAGATTTATTATAGTATAGATATGCTGATACCCACATATTTATTTAAATTTATTTAAGAAAAAAAAATCATAGGTTCCTCCCTAAACATTAGTATATATTTTTTGTTTGTGGGCCATTTTGATAAAACCGAGTGGAGAACCCTTTCTAAGCTTCAAGCAGTATATTTGTGAAAGTCTCATCAAAATCCATTTCTGAGTTTCCGCGATCCTTAAGTTGAAACAGACAAACAGATAAACAGACAAACAGGCAGACAGTAATTTTAAAAATGGGTCAGATGAACTCTATAGCATTCCCCAGGTCATCCCCAGTAATTTTTTCAAAGAAATTTTCAATGTACAGAGACGACTTTGCTAGAGATTTATTATAGTATAGATATGCTGATACCCACATATATACTTAAATTTATTTAAGAAAAAAATTTCATAGGTTCCTCCCTAAACATTAGTATATCTTTTTTGTTTGTGGTCCGATTTTGATAAAACCGAGTGGAGATCCCTTTCTAAGCTTCAAGCAGTATATTTGTGAAAGTCTCATCAAAATCCATTTCTTAGTTTCCGGGATCCTTAAGTTCAAACGGACAAACAGATAAACAGACAAACAGACAGACAATAATTTAAAAAATGGGTCAGGTGAACTATATAACATTCCCCAGGTCATCTATAGCATTCCCCAGTCATTTTTTCAAAGAAATTTTCAATGAACAGACACGACTTTTCTAGAGATTTATTATAGTATAGATATGCTGATACCCACATATTTATTTAAATTTATTTAAGAAAACAAATTTCATAGGTTCCTCCCTAAACATTAGTATATCTTTTTTGTTTGTGGTCCGATTTTGATAAAACCGAGTGGAGATCCCTTTCTAAGCTTCAAGCAGTATATTTGTGAAAGTCTCATCAAAATCCATTTCTTAGTTTCCGAGATCCTTAAGTTCAAACAGACAAACAGAGAGACAATAATTTAAAAAATGGATCAGATGAACTCTATAGCATTCCCCAGGTCATCCCCAGTAATTTTTTCAAAGAAATTTTCAATGAACAGACACGACTTTTCTAGAGATTTATTATAGTATAGATATGCTGATACCCACATATTTATTTAAATTTATTTAAGAAAAAAAAAAATGAATAGGTTCCTCCCTAGAAATTAGTATATCTTTTTTGTTTGTGGTCCGATTTTGATAAAACAAAGTGAAGATTCTTTTTCAAGATTCAAGCAGTATATTTGTGAAAGTCTCATCAAAATCCATTACTTAGTTTCCGAGATCCTTAAGTTCAAACAGACAAACAGATAAACAGACAAACAGGCAGACAGTAATTTTAAAAATGGGTCAGATGAACTCTATAGCATTCCCCAGGTCATCCCCAGTAATTTTTTCAAAGAAATTTTCAATGAACATACACGACTTTTCTAGAGATTTATTATAGTATAGATATGCTGATACCCACATATTTATTTAAATTTATTTAAGAAAAAAAAATCATAGGTTCCTCCCTAAACATTAGTATATATTTTTTGTTTGTGGGCCATTTTGATAAAACCGAGTGGAGAACCCTTTCTAAGCTTCAATCAGTATATTTGTGAAAGTCTCATCAAAATCCATTTCTGAGTTTCCGCGATCCTTAAGTTGAAACAGACAAACAGATAAACAGACAAACAGGCAGACAGTAATTTTAAAAATGGGTCAGATGAACTCTATAGCATTCCCCAGGTCATCCCCAGTAATTTTTTCAAAGAAATTTTCAATGAACAGACACGACTTTGCTAGAGATTTATTATAGTATAGATATGCTGATACCCACATATATACTTAAATTTATTTAAGAAAAAAATTTCATAGGTTCCTCCCTAAACATTAGTATATCTTTTTTGTTTGTGGTCCGATTTTGATAAAACCGAGTGGAGATCCCTTTCTAAGCTTCAAGCAGTATATTTGTGAAAGTCTCATCAAAATCCATTTCTTAGTTTCCGGGATCCTTAAGTTCAAACGGACAAACAGATAAACAGACAAACAGACAGACAATAATTTAAAAAATGGGTCAGGTGAACTATATAACATTCCCCAGGTCATCTATAGCATTCCCCAGTCATTTTTTCAAAGAAATTTTCAATGAACAGACACGACTTTTCTAGAGATTTATGATAGTATAGATATGCTGATACCCACATATTTATTTAAATTTATTTAAGAAAACAAATTTCATAGGTTCCTCCCTAAACATTAGTATATCTTTTTTGTTTGTGGGCCATTTTGATAAAACCGAGTGGAGATCCCTTTCTAAGCTTCAAGCAGTATATTTGTGAAAGTCTCATCAAAATCCATTTCTTAGTTTCCGAGATCCTTAAGTTCAAACAGATAAACAGACAAACAGAGAGACAATAATTTTAAAAATGGATCAGGTGAACTATATAACATTCCCCAGGTCATCTATAGCATTCCCCAGTCATTTTTTCAAAGAAATTTTCAATGAACAGACACGACTTTTCTAGAGATTTATGATAGTATAGATATGCTGATACCCACATATTTATTTAAATTTATTTAAGAAAACAAATTTCATAGGTTCCTCCCTAAACATTAGTATATCTTTTTTGTTTGTGGTCCGATTTTGATAAAACCGAGTGGAGATCCCTTTCTAAGCTTCAAGCAGTATATTTGTGAAAGTCTCATCAAAATCCATTTCTTAGTTTCCGAGATCCTTAAGTTCAAACAGATAAACAGACAAACAGACAGACAGTAATTTTAAAAATGGGTCAGATGAACTCTATAGCATTCCCCAGGTCATCCCCAGTAATTTTTTCAAAGAAATTTTCAATGAACAGACACGACTTTTCTAGAGATTTATTATAGTATAGATATGCTGATACCCACATATTTATTTAAATTTATTTAAGAAAAAAAAATGAATAGGTTCCTCCCTAGAAATTAGTATATCTTTTTTGTTTGTGGTCCGATTTTGATAAAACATAGTGAAGATCCCTTTCCAAGATTCAAGCAGTATATTTGTGAAAATCTCATCAAAGTCCATTACTTAGTTTCCGAGATCCTTAAGTTCAAACAGACAAACAGATAAACAGCAAACAGAGAGACAATAATTTTAAAAATGGATCAGATGAACTCTAGAGCATTCCCCAGGTCATCCCCAGTTATTTTTTCAAAGAAATTTTCAATGTACAGACACGACTTTTCTAGAGATTTATTATAGTATAGATATTCATACCCACATATTTATTTGAATTCATTTAAGAAAAAAATTTCATAGGTTTCTCCCTAAACATTAGTATATCTTTTTTGTTTGTTGTCCGATTTTGATAAAACCGAGTGGAGATCCCTTTTCAAGATTCAAGCAATATATTTGTGAAAGTCTCATCAAAATCCATTTCATAGTTTCCGAGATCCTTAAGTTGAAACAGACAATAATTTTAAAAATGAATCAGATGAACTCTATAGCATTCCCCAGGTCATCCCCAGTCATTTTTTCAAAGAAATTTTCAATTTACAGACACGACTTTTCTAGAGATTTATTATAGTATAGATATGCTGATACCCACATATTTATTTGAATTTATTTAAGAAAACAAATTTCATAGGTTCCTCCCTAAACATTAGTATATCTTTTTTGTTTGTGGTCCGATTTTGATAAACCCGAGTGGAGATCCCTTTCTAAACTTCAAGCAGTATATTTGTGAAAGTCTTATCAAAATCCATTTCTTAGTTCCCCCGATCGTTAAGTTCAAACGGACAAACAGATAAACAGACAAACAGGCAGACAGTAATTTTAAAAATGGGTCAGATGAACTCTATAGCATTCCCCAGGTCATCCCCAGTAATTTTTTCAAAGAAATTTTCAATGAACAGACACGACTTTTCTAGAGATTTATTATAGTATAGATATGCTGATACCCACATATTTATTTAAGTTTATTTAAGAAAACAAATTTCATAGGTTCCTCCCTAAACATTAGTATATCTTTTTTGTTTGTGGTCCGATTTTGATAAAACCGAGTGGAGATCCCTTTCTAAGCTTCAAGCAGTATATTTGTGAAAGTCTCATCAAAATCCATTTCTTAGTTTCCGGGATCCTTAAGTTCAAACGGACAAACAGATAAACAGACAAACAGACAGACAATAATTTAAAAAATGGGTCAGGTGAACTATATAACATTCTAGAGATTTATTATAGTATAGATATGCTGATACCCACATATATACTTAAATTTATTTAAGAAAAAAATTTCATAGGTTCCTCCCTAAACATTAGTATATCTTTTTTGTTTCATAGGTTCCTCCCTAAACATTAGTATATCTTTTTTGTTTGTGGTCCGATTTTGATAAAATCGAGTGGAGATCCCTTTCTAAGCTTCAAGCAGTATATTTGTGAAAGTCTCATCAAAATCCATTTCTTAGTTTCCGAGATCCTTAAGTTTAAACAGATAAACAGACAAACAGAGAGACAATAATTTTAAAAATGGATCAGGTGAACTATATAACATTCCCCAGGTCATCTATAGCATTCCCCAGTCATTTTTTCAAAGAAATTTTCAATGAACAGACACGACTTTTCTAGAGATTTATTATAGTATAGATATGCTGATACCCACATATTTATTTAAATTTATTTAAGAAAACAAATTTCATAGGTTCCTCCCTAAACATTAGTATATCTTTTTTGTTTGTGGTCCGATTTTGATTAAACCGAGTGGAGATCCCTTTCTAAGCTTCAAGCAGTATATTTGTGAAAGTCTCATCAAAGTCCATTTCTTAGTTTCCGGGATCCTTAAGTTCAAACGGACAAACAGATAAACAGACAAACAGACAGACAATAATTTAAAAAATGGGTCAGGTGAACTATATAACATTCCCCAGGTCATCTATAGCATTCCCCAGTCATTTTTTCAAAGAAATTTTCAATGAACAGACACGACTTTTCTAGAGATTTATTATAGTATAGATATGCTGATACCCACATATTTATTTAAATTTATTTAAGAAAACAAATTTCATAGGTTCCTCCCTAAACATTAGTATATCTTTTTTGTTTGTGGTCCGATTTTGATAAAACCGAGTGGAGATCCCTTTCTAAGCTTCAAGCAGTATATTTGTGAAAGTCTCATCAAAATCCATTTCTTAGTTTCCGAGATCCTTAAGTTCAAACAGACAAACAGATAAACAGACAAACAGAGAGACAATAATTTTAAAAATGGATCAGATGAACTCTATAGCATTCCCCAGGTCATCCCCAGTAATTTTTTCAAAGAAATTTTCAATGAACAGACACGACTTTTCTAGAGATTTATTATAGTATAGATATGCTGATACCCACATATTTATTTAAATTTATTTAAGAAAAAAAAAATGAATAGGCTCCTCCCTAGAAATTAGTATATCTTTTTTGTTTGTGGTCCGATTTTGATAAAACAAAGTGAAGATTCCTTTTCAAGATTCAAGCAGTGTATTTGTGAAAGTCTCATCAAAATCCATTACTTAGTTTCCGAGATCCTTAAGTTCAAACAGACAAACAGAGAGACAATAATTTTAAAAATGGATCAGATGAACTCTAGAGCATTCCCCAGGTCATCCCCAGTCATTTTTTCAAAGAAATTTTCAATGTACAGAGACGACTTTTCTAGAGATTTATTATAGTATAGATATGCTGATACCCACATATTTATTTAAATTTATTTAAGAAAAAAAAATCATAGGTTCCTCCCTAAACATTAGTATATATTTTTTGTTTGTGGGCCATTTTGATAAAACCGAGTGGAGATCCCTTTCTAAGCTTCAAGCAGTATATTTGTGAAAGTCTCATCAAAATCCATTTCTTAGTTTCCGGGATCCTTAAGTTCAAACGGACAAACAGATAAACAGACAAACAGACAGACAATAATTTAAAAAATGGGTCAGGTGAACTATATAACATTCCCCAGGTCATCTATAGCATTCCCCAGTCATTTTTTCAAAGAAATTTTCAATGTACAGAGACGACTTTTCTAGAGATTTATTATAGTATAGATATGCTGATACCCACATATATACTTAAATTTATTTAAGAAAAAAATTTCATAGGTTCCTCCCTAAACATTAGTATATCTTTTTTGTTTGTGGTCCGATTTTGATAAAACCGAGTGGAGATCCCTTTCTAAGCTTCAAGCAGTATATTTGTGAAAGTCTCATCAAAATCCATTTCTTAGTTTCCGGGATCCTTAAGTTCAAACGGACAAACAGATAAACAGACAAACAGACAGACAATAATTTAAAAAATGGGTCAGGTGAACTATATAACATTCCCCAGGTCATCTATAGCATTCCCCAGTCATTTTTTCAAAGAAATTTTCAATGAACAGACACGACTTTTCTAGAGATTTATTATAGTATGGATATGCTGATACCCACATATTTATTTAAATTTATTTAAGAAAACAAATTTCATAGGTTCCTCCCTAAACATTAGTATATCGTTTTTGTTTGTGGTCCGATTTTGATAAAACCGAGTGGAGATCCCTTTCTAAGCTTCAAGCAGTATATTTGTGAAAGTCTCATCAAAATCCATTTCTTAGTTTCCGAGATCCTTAAGTTCAAACAGACAAACAGAGAGACAATAATTTTAAAAATGGATCAGATGAACTCTATAGCATTCCCCAGGTCATCCCCAGTAATTTTTTCAAAGAAATTTTCAATGAACAGACACGACTTTTCTAGAGATTTATTATAGTATAGATATGCTGATACCCACATATTTATTTAAATTTATTTAAGAAAAAAAAAAATGAATAGGTTCCTCCCTAGAAATTAGTATATCTTTTTTGTTTGTGGTCCGATTTTGATAAAACAAAGTGAAGATTCCTTTTCAAGATTCAAGCAGTATATTTGTGAAAGTCTCATCAAAATCCATTACTTAGTTTCCGAGATCCTTAAGTTCAAACAGACAAACAGATAAACAGACAAACAGGCAGACAGTAATTTTAAAAATGGGTCAGATGAACTCTATAGCATTCCCCAGGTCATCCCCAGTAATTTTTTCAAAGAAATTTTCAATGAACATACACGACTTTTCTAGAGATTTATTATAGTATAGATATGCTGATACCCACATATTTATTTAAATTTATTTAAGAAAAAAAAATCATAGGTTCCTCCCTAAACATTAGTATATATTTTTTGTTTGTGGGCCATTTTGATAAAACCGAGTGGAGAACCCTTTCTAAGCTTCAAGCAGTATATTTGTGAAAGTCTCATCAAAATCCATTTCTGAGTTTCCGCGATCCTTAAGTTGAAACAGACAAACAGATAAACAGACAAACAGGCAGACAGTAATTTTAAAAATGGGTCAGATGAACTCTATAGCATTCCCCAGGTCATCCCCAGTAATTTTTTCAAAGAAATTTTCAATGTACAGAGACGACTTTGCTAGAGATTTATTATAGTATAGATATGCTGATACCCACATATATACTTAAATTTATTTAAGAAAAAAATTTCATAGGTTCCTCCCTAAACATTAGTATATCTTTTTTGTTTGTGGTCCGATTTTGATAAAACCGAGTGGAGATCCCTTTCTAAGCTTCAAGCAGTATATTTGTGAAAGTCTCATCAAAATCCATTTCTTAGTTTCCGGGATCCTTAAGTTCAAACGGACAAACAGATAAACAGACAAACAGACAGACAATAATTTAAAAAATGGGTCAGGTGAACTATATAACATTCCCCAGGTCATCTATAGCATTCCCCAGTCATTTTTTCAAAGAAATTTTCAATGAACAGACACGACTTTTCTAGAGATTTATTATAGTATAGATATGCTGATACCCACATATTTATTTAAATTTATTTAAGAAAACAAATTTCATAGGTTCCTCCCTAAACATTAGTATATCTTTTTTGTTTGTGGTCCGATTTTGATAAAACCGAGTGGAGATCCCTTTCTAAGCTTCAAGCAGTATATTTGTGAAAGTCTCATCAAAATCCATTTCTTAGTTTCCGAGATCCTTAAGTTCAAACAGACAAACAGAGAGACAATAATTTAAAAAATGGATCAGATGAACTCTATAGCATTCCCCAGGTCATCCCCAGTAATTTTTTCAAAGAAATTTTCAATGAACAGACACGACTTTTCTAGAGATTTATTATAGTATAGATATGCTGATACCCACATATTTATTTAAATTTATTTAAGAAAAAAAAAAATGAATAGGTTCCTCCCTAGAAATTAGTATATCTTTTTTGTTTGTGGTCCGATTTTGATAAAACAAAGTGAAGATTCTTTTTCAAGATTCAAGCAGTATATTTGTGAAAGTCTCATCAAAATCCATTACTTAGTTTCCGAGATCCTTAAGTTCAAACAGACAAACAGATAAACAGACAAACAGGCAGACAGTAATTTTAAAAATGGGTCAGATGAACTCTATAGCATTCCCCAGGTCATCCCCAGTAATTTTTTCAAAGAAATTTTCAATGAACATACACGACTTTTCTAGAGATTTATTATAGTATAGATATGCTGATACCCACATATTTATTTAAATTTATTTAAGAAAAAAAAATCATAGGTTCCTCCCTAAACATTAGTATATATTTTTTGTTTGTGGGCCATTTTGATAAAACCGAGTGGAGAACCCTTTCTAAGCTTCAATCAGTATATTTGTGAAAGTCTCATCAAAATCCATTTCTGAGTTTCCGCGATCCTTAAGTTGAAACAGACAAACAGATAAACAGACAAACAGGCAGACAGTAATTTTAAAAATGGGTCAGATGAACTCTATAGCATTCCCCAGGTCATCCCCAGTAATTTTTTCAAAGAAATTTTCAATGAACAGACACGACTTTGCTAGAGATTTATTATAGTATAGATATGCTGATACCCACATATATACTTAAATTTATTTAAGAAAAAAATTTCATAGGTTCCTCCCTAAACATTAGTATATCTTTTTTGTTTGTGGTCCGATTTTGATAAAACCGAGTGGAGATCCCTTTCTAAGCTTCAAGCAGTATATTTGTGAAAGTCTCATCAAAATCCATTTCTTAGTTTCCGGGATCCTTAAGTTCAAACGGACAAACAGATAAACAGACAAACAGACAGACAATAATTTAAAAAATGGGTCAGGTGAACTATATAACATTCCCCAGGTCATCTATAGCATTCCCCAGTCATTTTTTCAAAGAAATTTTCAATGAACAGACACGACTTTTCTAGAGATTTATTATAGTATAGATATGCTGATACCCACATATTTATTTAAATTTATTTAAGAAAACAAATTTCATAGGTTCCTCCCTAAACATTAGTATATATTTTTTGTTTGTGGTCCGATTTTGATAAAACCGAGTGGAGATCCCTTTCTAAGCTTCAAGCAGTATATTTGTGAAAGTCTCATCAAAATCCATTTCTTAGTTTCCGAGATCCCTAAGTTCAAACAGACAAACAGAGAGACAATAATTTTAAAAATGGATCAGATGAACTCTAGAGCATTCCCCAGGTCATCCCCAGTCATTTTTTCAAAGAAATTTTCAATGTACAGAGACGACTTTTCTAGAGATTTATTATAGTATAGATATGCTGATACCCACATATTTATTTAAATTTATTTAAGAAAAAAAAATCATAGGTTCCTCCCTAAACATTAGTATATATTTTTTGTTTGTGGGCCATTTTCATAAAACCGAGTGGAGAACCCTTTCTAAGCTTCAAGCAGTATATTTGTGAAAGTCTCATCAAAATCCATTTCTGAGTTTCCGCGATCCTTAAGTTGAAACAGACAAACAGATAAACAGACAAACAGGCAGACAGTAATTTTAAAAATGGGTCAGATGAACTCTATAGCATTCCCCAGGTCATCCCCAGTAATTTTTTCAAAGAAATTTTCAATGAACAGACACGACTTTTCTAGAGATTTATTATAGTATAGATATGCTGATACCCACATATTTATTTAAATTTATTTAAGAAAAAAAATTTCATAGGTTCCTCCCTAAACATTAGTATATCTTTTTTGTTTGTAGTCCGATTTTGATAAAACCGAGTGGAGATCCCTTTCTAAGCTTCAAGCAGTATATTTGTGAAAGTCTCATCAAAATCCATTTCTTAGTTTCCGCGATCCTTAAGTTCAAACAGACAAACAGATAAACAGAAAAACAGAGAGACAATAATGTTAAAAATGGATCAGATGAACTCTAGAGCATTCCCCAGGTCATCCCCAGTCATTTTTTCAAAGAAATTTTCAATGTACAGACACGACTTTTCTAGAGATTTATTATAGTATAGATATTGATACCCACATATTTATTTGAAATTATTTAAGAAAAAAATTTCATAGATTCCTCCCTAAACATTAGTATATATTTTTTGTTTGTGGTCCGATTTTGATAAAACCGAGTGGAGATCCCTTTCTAAGCTTCAAGCAGTATATTTGTGAAAGTCCCATCGAAATCCATTTCTTAGTTTCCGCGATCCTTAAGTTGAAACAGACAAACAGATAAACAGACAGACAGTAATTTTAAAAATGGGTCAGATGAACTCTATAGCATTCCCCAGGCCATCCCCAGTAATTTTTTCAAAGACATTTTCAATGAACAGACGACTTTTCTAGAGATTTATTATAGTATAGATATGCTGATACCCACATATTTATTTAAATTTATTTAAGAAAAAACAAGTAAGGAAAGGGCTGTCTTCGGCTGTGCCGAAGTCTTTATACATTTCATGAATATGCACAACTTTTCTCAGTGTCCGCTCCTTACTTACAATTACTTACAAACTCTCCAAAACTGCCATAACCACACTTATCGGAGCAATCGGTAATATGGGAGCTATATGTTATGTAAGTCCGATCTGCATGATTTTCACTACACACATTACTCATATAATAAGTACCAAACCTGCAAAATTCTAGGTTTCTAGCTTTCTATTTGAAAAATTTATAGCCCAAAACCCATTTATCGAAACTATCGATTATATGGGAGCTATATGTTATGTTGGTCCGATCTAGGTGATTTTCACTACACACATTACTCATATAATAAGTACTAAACCTGCGAAGTTTCGCTCTAATAGCTTTTTAATTGCAAGAGTTAGAGGCCAAAACCCGTTTATCGGAACAATCGATTGTATGGGAGCTATGCGTTGTATCGGTCCGATCTTGCTGGTTCCGACAAATGATTAATCCTATGCAAAATGGCGCCTGCTTGCAAAATTTCATCGAGATATCTCTAAAATTGAGGGACTAGTTTGCGTTCAAACAGACGGACGGACAGACGGACGGACGGACGGACAGACGGACATGGCTAAATCAACTCAGCTCGTCGCCCTGATCATTTCTATATACTTAATGGTGGGTCTATCTCTTCTTCTTCTCATACTTACAAACATCGGACCAAAGTTATAATACCATTTCATGCTCATGAAAGGTATAAATATGAATAGGTTCCTCCCTAGAAATTAGTATATCTCTTTTGTTTGTGGTCCGATTTTGATAAAACAAAGTGAAGATCCCTTTCCAAGATTCAAGCAGTATATTTGTGAAAGTCTCATCAAAATCCATTTCTTAGTTTCCGCGATCCTTAAGTTCAAACGGACAAACAGATAAACAGACAAACAGACAGACAGTAATTTAAAAAATGGGTCAGATGAACTCTATAACATTCCCCAGGTCATCTATAGCATTCCCCAGTTCATCCCCAGTCATTTTTTCAAAGAAATTTTCAATGTACAGATACGACTTTTCTAGAGATTTATTATAGTATAGATAGGCTGATACCCACAAATATATTTAAATTTATTTAAGAAAAAAATTGTATAGGTTCCTCCCTAAACATTAGTATATCTTTTTTGTTTGTGGTCCGATTTTGATAAAACCGAGTGGAGATCCCTTTCTAAGCTTCAAGCAGTATATTTGTGAAAGTCTCATCGAAATCCATTTCTTAGTTTCCGCGATCCTTAAGTTGAAACAGACAAACAGATAAACAGACAGACAGTAATTTTAAAAATGGGTCAGATGAACTCTATAGCATTCCCCAGGTCATCCCCAGTAATTTTTTCAAAGAAATTTTCAATGAACAGAGACGACTTTTCTAGAGATTTATTTTAGTATAGATAGGCTGATACCCACATATGTATATATTTAAATTTATTCAAGAAAAAAATTGTATAGGTTCCTCCCTAAACATTAGTATATCTTTTTTGTTTGTGGTCCGATTTTGATAAAACCTAGTGGAGATCCCTTTCTAAGCTACAAGCAGTATATTTGTGAAAGTCTCATCGAAATCCATTTCTTAGTTTCCGCGATCCTTAAGTTGAAACAGACAAACAGACAAACAGACAAACAGACAGACAGTAATTTTAAAAATGGGTCAGATGAACTCTATAGCATTCCCCAGGTCATCCCCAGTAATTTTGTCAAAGAAATTTTCAATGTACAGATAGGACTTTTCTAGAGATTTATTATAGTATAGATAGGCTGATACCCACATATATATTTAAATTTATTTAAGAAAAAAATTGTATAGGTTCGTCCCTAGAAATTAGTATATCTTTTTTTGTTTGTGGTCCGATTTTGATAAAACAAAGTGAAGATCCCTTTCAAGATTCAAGCAGTATATTTGTGAAAGTCTCATCAAAATCCATTACCTAGTTTCCGAGATCCTTAAGTTCAAACAGACAAACAGATAAACAGACAAACAGAGAGACAATAATGTTAAAAATGGGTCAGATGAACTCTATAACATTCCCCAGGTCATCTATAGCATTCCCCAGTTCATCCCCAGCCATTTTTTCAAAGAAATTTTCAATGTACAGAGACGACTTTTCTAGAGATTTATTAGAGTATAGATAGATATGCTGATACCCACATATATATTTAAATTTATTTAAGAAAAAAATTTCATAGGTTCCTCCCTAAACATTAGTATATCTTTTTGTTTGTGGTCCGATTTTGATAAAACCGAGTGGAGATCCCTTTCTAAGCTTCAAGCAGTATATTTGTGAAAGTCTCATCAAAATCCATTTCTTAGTTTTCGCGATCCTTAAGTTCAAACGGACAAACAGATAAACAGAAAAACAGACAGACAATAATTTAAAAAATGGGTCAGATGAACTCTATAACATTCCCCAGGTCATCTATAGCATTCCCCAGTTCATCCCCAGCCATTTTTTCAAAGAAATTTTCAATGTACAGAGACGACTTTTCTAGAGATTTATTAGAGTATAGATATGCTGATACCCACATATATATTTAAATTTATTTAAGAAAAAAATTTCATAGGTTCCTCCCTAAACATTAGTATATCTTTTTTGTTTGTGGTCCATTTTGATAAAACCGAGTGGAGATCCCTTGTTAAGCTTCAAGCAGTATATTTGTGAAAGTCTCATCAAAACCCATTTCTTAGTTTCCGCGATCCTTAAGTTGAAACAGATAAACAGACAAACAGACAGACAATAATTTAAAAAATGGGTCAGATGAACTCTATAACATTCCCCAGGTCATCTATAGCATTCCCCAGTTCATCCCCAGCCATTTTTTCAAAGAAATTTTCAATGTACAGAGACGACTTTTCTAGAGATTTATTAGAGTATAGATATGCTGATACCCACATATATGTATATTTAAATTTATTTAAGAAAAAAATTGCATAGGTTCCTCCCTAAACATTAGTATATCTTTTTTGTTTGTGGTCCATTTTGATAAAACCGAGTGGAGATCCCTTGTTAAGCTTCAAGCAGTATATTTGTGAAAGTCTCATCGAAATCCATTTCTTAGTTTCCGCGATCCTTAAGTTGAAACAGACAAACAGATAAACAGACAAACAGACAGACAGTAATTTTAAAAATGGGTCAGATGAACTCTATAGCATTCCCCAGGTCATCCCCAGAAATTTTTTTAAAGAAATTTTCAATGAACAGACACGACTTTTCTAGAGATTTATTATAGTATAGATATGCTGATACCCAGATATTTATTTAAATTTATTTAAGAAAAAAAAAATGAATAGGTTCCTCCCTAGAAATTAGTATATCTTTTTTGTTTGTGGTCCGATTTTGATAAAACCGAGTGGAGATCCCTTTCTAAGCTTCATGAAGTATATTTGTGAAAGTCTCATCGAAATCCCTTACTTAGTTTCCGAGATCCTTCAGTTCAAACAGACAAACAGACAAACAGAGAGACAATAATTTTAAAAATGGATCAGATGAACTCTAGAGCATTCCCCAGGTCATCCCCAGTCATTTTTTCAAAGAAATTTTCAATGTACAGACACGACTTTTCTAGAGATTTATTATAGTATAGATATTGATACCCACATATTTATTTGAAATTATTTAAGAAAAAAATTTCATAGATTCCTCCCTAAACATTAGTATATATTTTTTGTTTGTGGTCCGATTTTGATAAAACCGAGTGGAGATCCCTTTCTAAGCTTCAAGCAGTATATTTGTGAAAGTCCCATCGAAATCCATTTCTTAGTTTCCGCGATCCTTAACCTTAGGTTTACCAATACCCACCCGGGTGACCTTTTGGAATTTCATTAATTGATTATTTGACAACCATTGACTCAATCTAAAAATGCTTTTTACTCACTGATCAAAATTTGGAGTTCTTTCAGAAAATCAGAAATTAAATTGACTTTACAATTCTAAATAAGTATTTTTTTGGACTTTCTCATTTTATATACGTCGTTTACCGATACCCACCCTGGTGACTGCATGACTACATGAATATGACTACATGAATATATATGCTGTTGTTGCAAACGATTTATTCTTGAATGTATAGGAATGTGTTTCTTTTATTGAACGTAAACTAAAAAAATATGTATGTACACTATTTCCGTCCGGAACGATTTGTTGAAGGGCCCGCGTGACAGTTTTCACATTTCGTTTGACTTACACTATGCTCTACGCAAATGGGTTTTTTGCACTTCATACAGATTTGGCGAGTGTTTCTCTTTTTCTTTTCGACAAGACATTTGTAACATTTGCCTTTGACCTTTATTCGTCCACTTGCATCCCTTTCCTGGGCTTCATTTGGCTCAAACTGCTCATCATCGTGGGGTTCGGAAGCTGGGACTCCTACAAAAATAAACACTAGAGATACTTTTCGAAGCAATATCTATAAAAATTACCTAAAATGCATTCTATTGCAGATTTTATATGGAACCTTCCAGTAATATTTCGATTTGTAGATCTCAACAATATTTGTGGTCTGCAGAGCTCCTCACCTAAATCCTCTAGGAAACGCCTACGGTTCACACGATTGGATTGGTTCTCTTCGTATATTATAAATGCAGCAAGAGCTGCTACATCGAGAATATTAAAAAATAATGCCAAAGGCCAGCGAAACGTTCCTCTCTTTGTGGAATACTGCGATACCATTCTGTCCATCGTGTCAACTCCGCCCTTGGTTTTGTTGTAGAACATAATTATATCAGGCTTATTTTTTGGCCCCGTAATAGCTCCATCTGCGTGCATAGTTGAGAGCATAACTACAGCTTTATTCTTGGCTGAGACATATGAGCACATTGTAGTAGTTTCGTTAAATCCAAACAAGCTGGAATGCTCCTCCCGATTTCGAGACGGCTTGAAATCGTTTGGAATATATGTTTTATTTTTTTTTTACTGTACCCACCATAGACAATTTCCAACTTCTTAGCTCGTTAGCCAATGAAAGTGTAGTAAAAAAGTTGTCTGTTGTGATATTTCTCCCGGATCCTTTGTATGGAGCTACCAAGTCTTTCACAACTCGCTCGCCTTGGTTTTTTCCCGCACATTACCTTCTTTTCCTGTATACAATTGTCCCCGAAGTGGGTAGTAGCTATAAGAATCACAAGCCCACCAGATTTTGATTCCGTACTTAGCAGGCTTAGATGGCATGTACTGGGTGAATCTAGTTCGTCCTCGATATGCAAATAATTGTTCATCAACAGTAATAGATTCGTGTGGTCGGTAGTAAGTGCCCAAATTTGAGTTAACCATCTCAAAAACGTCCCTTATAGCTGCAGCTTTGTCAGTTTCTTGACGAGATAGTCTAGAAGTATGCCAGTCAAAACGGATGAATCGTAATATTTCTGTAAACCTATTGCGAGACATTGTCGCGCGATATAGAGGGTAAGCGTTTTTTTTCCAGAGTTCAGTTACTGGTTCTTTACTTGAAATATGGCATCCAGTGAAAAGCAAAATTCCAACAAAGGCTAGTAGTTCGTCATCCGTTATGGGTTTCCATGATCGCGATGGCTTTTCAGAATTTACCTCGTTCTATTGGGCGTATACATTCTCAGCCTTTTTGTTTGAATATCTGCATATAAGGTCCCTTATAGGTTCACTAAATGTAAGTTTGAATATATCAATTTTTGAGAGGTTTTTTGTAATGGGACTAGGCCCCATAAGGGATGTATCTCTTATTATATTATGAGCTGGTTGGCGGTTAATTCGAGGAGGGTGCTTGTACCACTTCGTACCATCTTTAGAAGAGAAAAAACCGTCATTATTAGAAGCAGATAATGGTTCTTCATTATAGGCATCATCCTCATCGCTATCTGTATCATCATTTATCTCTACTTCATACTGTTCAACTTCCATATCTGAGTCTAAATTTGGCCTGATATGTACATCGATTTCACCATCGTCATCCTCAAACATTTCATCGTCCGGCTCAGAGTCAGCATCAATCAAATTCCGATAATATGCTTGCCTATCTTCGTAAGAAAGCCTATGACCAAAAAAACCAAAATGTTCACTTACCTAGAAATGAAAATGTTCGCTTACCTTGCAACAGCCGCTGCAGAAAGATATTCAAACTTATTTTCACTCATATTTATTATTTATTATACCTAGTAGTGCTTCGCACACAAGGTATATTAACTTCATTCGCCTAACGGTAGTATGTAACGGCATAAACGAATCGAGATAGATATTGACTTATATATATCAAAATGTTCAGGAGGAAAAGAGAAATTGATTGAGCCATGTCCGTCCGTCCGTCCGTCCGTCCGTCTGTCCGTCCGTCCGTCTGTCCGTCCGTCCGTCTGTGAACACGATAACTTGAGTAAATCTTGAGATATCTCAATGAAATTTGGTATGCAGGTTCCTTTTCACTTATCTCGGAGCGCTATTGAAAATAGGCAAAATCGGTTAAAAGCCACGCCCACTTTCTATATATATAATATTTTCGAAAATACAAAAAGAGTGATTATTCAGTACATAATACACCTATAAGGATAATATTTGGTGTGCACTTTAGCGTTAAGGCAAAAAATACATTTTTGAAGAAATTTTTAAAATGGGGCGTGGTACCGCCCACTTTTGATTAAGTCAAATTTGGAAATATTATTAATCATAAATCAAAAACCGCTGAAGATAGCAAAGTAAAATACAGCACACATATTTATATTAATACAGGCAATATTTCGAAAAAAAATTATCGAAATCGGGTTAGGTCCACGCCCAATTTTATACGAAAGATTTTGAAAAGGATCATAGATATATTGAATATGCTATAACTTTAGTTAAACTAGCTGTATATCATTTCTATTTCACCTCTAAAGTGTTCGTGGGCAAAGAAAGTCGAAAGCATCAAATTTTTGGAAAATGGGCGTGGCCCCGCCCCTTTATGGGGGATTATTCCATAAAACTTTCCATGCCATAACTCCGGTAAAAATTGACTTATTGAAACGATATTTAGAGAAAGGGTTCAACATATAAATCTAACTCTTTCCTGTAAAAATAAACAAAATCGGTGAACGGACACGCCCACTTTTTGAACACAGTTCTGAAAAATTTCTTCGTAAAATTAAAATCGCGATATTTCCATAACTGTATAAGTTATATATATAAGATTTTACCCACTTAATAAGCTTTTTAAGAAAAACTAAACTGCAAAAAAATTTTGTGGATTTTGTTGAAGTAGGCGTGGCGCGGCCCACTTTTAAGAAAAAAAGGTCTGTTATTTTCAAAAGCGATTGCTTGAAATTTCAAGAAGGTATTTCAATGAAAGTTAGTGAGATGCTTCCCAATAGTATGTAGTATACTCCTGCCAAAAATTATGCAAATCGAATGACAAACAAGCAAGATTTACGGGAAAGTAGTTAACTCCCTATTGCCTTTTTATACCTAGTAGTGCTTCGCACACAAGGTATATTAACTTCATTCGCCTAACGGTAGTATGTAACGGCATAAACGAATCGAGATAGATATTGACTTATATATATCAAAATGTTCAGGAGGAAAAGAGAAATTGATTGAGCCATGTCCGTCCGTCCGTCCGTCTGTCCGTCCGTCCGTCTGTGAACACGATAACTTGAGTAAATCTTGAGATATCTCAATGAAATTTGGTATGCAGGTTCCTTTTCACTTATCTCGGAGCGCTATTGAAAATAGGCAAAATCGGTTAAAAGCCACGCCCACTTTCTATATATATAATATTTTCGAAAATACAAAAAGAGTGATTATTCAGTACATAATACACCTATAAGGATAATATTTGGTGTGCACTTTAGCGTTAAGGCAAAAAATACATTTTTGAAGAAATTTTTAAAATGGGGCGTGGTACCGCCCACTTTTGATTAAGTCAAATTTGGAAATATTATTAATCATAAATCAAAAACCGCTGAAGATAGCAAAGTAAAATACAGCACACATATTTATATTAATACAGGCAATATTTCGAAAAAAAATTATCGAAATCGGGTTAGGTCCACGCCCAATTTTATACGAAAGATTTTGAAAAGGATCATAGATATATTGAATATGCTATAACTTTAGTTAAACTAGCTGTATATCATTTCTATTTCACCTCTAAAGTGTTCGTGGGCAAAGAAAGTCGAAAGCATCAAATTTTTGGAAAATGGGCGTGGCCCCGCCCCTTTATGGGGGATTATTCCATAAAACTTTCCATGCCATAACTCCGGTAAAAATTGACTTATTGAAACGATATTTAGAGAAAGGGTTCAACATATAAATCTAACTCTTTCCTGTAAAAATAAACAAAATCGGTGAACGGACACGCCCACTTTTTGAACACAGTTCTGAAAAATTTCTTCGTAAAATTAAAATCGCGATATTTCCATAACTGTATAAGTTATATATATAAGATTTTACCCACTTAATAAGCTTTTTAAGAAAAACTAAACTGCAAAAAAATTTTGTGGATTTTGTTGAAGTAGGCGTGGCGCGGCCCACTTTTAAGAAAAAAAGGTCTGTTATTTTCAAAAGCGATTGCTTGAAATTTCAAGAAGGTATTTCAATGAAAGTTAGTGAGATGCTTCCCAATAGTATGTAGTATACTCCTGCCAAAAATTATGCAAATCGAATGACAAACAAGCAAGATTTACGGGAAAGTAGTTAACTCCCTATTGCCTTTTTTTTATTAATTTTTTTTATTTTCATACCTTTCATAAGCCCCATGCAAAACTATTTATATTTTGTTATTTAGTGATAATTTAATTTACCACTTACAACAGAAGTGTTTTTAATCGAAAACAATCAGTTGTTTTATACCACCTTTTCAGGTATTAAAATAGACCTGAGTTAATTGGGATAACGCAACAGATCACTACTAGGTATTTAAGGTTCGGTTACACCCGAACTTAGACTTCCTTAATTATTAATTTTTTTTATTTTCATACCTTTCATAAGCCCCATGCAAAACTATTTATATTTTGTTATTTAGTGATAATTTAATTTACCACTTACAACAGAAGTGTTTTTAATTGAAAACAATCAGTTGTTTTATACCACCTTTTCAGGTATTAAAATAGACCTGAGTTAATTGGGATAACGCAACAGATCACTACTAGGTATTTAATGTTCGGTTACACCCGAACTTAGACTTCCTTACTAGTTTTTATTAATTTTTTTTATTTTCATACCTTTCATAAGCCCCATGCAAAACTATTTATATTTTGTTATTTAGTGATAATTTAATTTACCACTTACAACAGAAGTGTTTTTAATCGAAAACAATCAGTTGTTTTATACCACCTTTTCAGGTATTAAAATAGACCTGAGTTAATTGGGATAACGCAACAGATCACTACTAGGTATTTAAGGTTCGGTTACACCCGAACTTAGACTTCCTTAATTATTAATTTTTTTTATTTTCATACCTTTCATAAGCCCCATGCAAAACTATTTATATTTTGTTATTTAGTGATAATTTAATTTACCACTTACAACAGAAGTGTTTTTAATTGAAAACAATCAGTTGTTTTATACCACCTTTTCAGGTATTAAAATAGACCTGAGTTAATTGGGATAACGCAACAGATCACTACTAGGTATTTAATGTTCGGTTACACCCGAACTTAGACTTCCTTACTAGTTTTTAAGTTATATTTATTTATTTTATCCACACTCTCTAAGAAAAATAACTTCTGCTTATTCGGACACGGTGAATCGCTTTCATAAATACAGCTTTCTCAGGAACAAAGGTATTTTCCAGGGCGAATTCAATAACAAAGCAGCTGATTTGTTGAAATTAGGAGGGCGAAATAAAGCAAATAATTAATAATTAATTCGCCGGACCATATGTGTCGTTCTCATTGGACAACTTTGGTCACAACTTATTCCACTTATTATTAAAATAGATAATTTACTAATCGGCATTTAATAAAATTATATATGCGAACGATTACAAGATATTGTATATTATAACAGTAATAAATATCTCTACGCTGTAACAAGTAACAAATATAAATCTACCACGCAACATAGCAAATGAACACGGGTCACCCGGGTGGGTATTGGTAAACTTCGTACATAAAAATCTCTGGTAATCGCTTAGTTTTCGAGATCCTTAAGTTCAAACAGACAATAATTTTAAAAATGGATCAGATGAACTCTATTGCATTCCCCTGGTCATCCCCAGTCATCTTTTCAAAGAAATTTTCAATGTACAGACACGACTCTTCTAGAGATTTATTATAGTATATGCTGATACCCACATAAATATTTATTTAAATTTATTTAAGAAAAAAAATATCATAGGTTCCTCCCTAAAAATTAGTATATATTTTTTGTTTGTGATCTGATTTTGATAAAACAAAGTGCAGATCCCTTTCTAAGCTTCAAGCTGTATATTTGTGAAAGTCTCATCAAAATCCATTGCTTAGTTTCCGAGATCCTTAAGTTCAAACAGACAAACAGACAATAATTTTAAAAATGGATCAGATGAACTCTAGAGCATTCCCCAGGTCATCCCCAGTCATTTTTTCAAAGAAATTTGCAATGTACAGAGACGACTTTTCTAGAGATTTATTATAGTATAGATATGCTGATACCCACATATTTATTTAAATTTATTTAAGAAAAAAAAATCATAGGTTCCTCCCTAAACATTAGTATATATTTTTTGTTTGTGGGCCATTTTCATAAAACCGAGTGGAGAACCCTTTCTAAGCTTCAAGCAGTATATTTGTGAAAGTCTCATCAAAATCCATTTCTGAGTTTCCGCGATCCTTAAGTTGAAACAGACAAACAGATAAACAGACAAACAGGCAGACAGTAATTTTAAAAATGGGTCAGATGAACTCTATAGCATTCCCCAGGTCATCCCCAGTAATTTTTTCAAAGAAATTTTCAATGAACAGACACGACTTTTCTAGAGATTTATTATAGTATAGATATGCTGATACCCACATATTTATTTAAATTTATTTAAGAAAAAAAATTTCATAGGTTCCTCCCTAAACATTAGTATATCTTTTTTGTTTGTAGTCCGATTTTGATAAAACCGAGTGGAGATCCCTTTCTAAGCTTCAAGCAGTATATTTGTGAAAGTCTCATCAAAATCCATTTCTTAGTTTCCGCGATCCTTAAGTTCAAACAGACAAACAGATAAACAGAAAAACAGAGAGACAATAATATTAAAAATGGATCAGATGAACTCTAGAGCATTCCCCAGGTCATCCCCAGTCATTTTTTCAAAGAAATTTTCAATGTACAGACACGACTTTTCTAGAGATTTATTATAGTATAGATATTGATACCCACATATTTATTTGAAATTATTTAAGAAAAAAATTTCATAGATTCCTCCCTAAACATTAGTATATATTTTTTGTTTGTGGTCCGATTTTGATAAAACCGAGTGGAGATCCCTTTCTAAGCTTCAAGCAGTATATTTGTGAAAGTCCCATCGAAATCCATTTCTTAGTTTCCGCGATCCTTAAGTTGAAACAGACAAACAGATAAACAGACAGACAGTAATTTTAAAAATGGGTCAGATGAACTCTATAGCATTCCCCAGGCCATCCCCAGTAATTTTTTCAAAGACATTTTCAATGAACAGACGACTTTTCTAGAGATTTATTATAGTATAGATATGCTGATACCCACATATTTATTTAAATTTATTTAAGAAAAAACAAGTAAGGAAAGGGCTGTCTTCGGCTGTGCCGAAGTCTTTATACATTTCATGAATATGCACAACTTTTCTCAGTGTCCGCTCCTTACTTACAATTACTTACAAACTCTCCAAAACTGCCATAACCACACTTATCGGAGCAATCGGTAATATGGGAGCTATATGTTATGTAAGTCCGATCTGCATGATTTTCACTACACACATTACTCATATAATAAGTACCAAACCTGCAAAATTCTAGGTTTCTAGCTTTCTATTTGAAAAATTATAGCCCAAAACCCATTTATCGAAACTATCGGTTATATGGGAGCTATATGTTATGTTGGTCCGATCTAGGTGATTTTCACTACACACATTGCTCATATAATAAGTACTAAACCTGCGAAGTTTCGCTCTAATAGCTTTTTAATTGCAAGAGTTAGAGGCCAAAACCCGTTTATCGGAACAATCGATTGTATGGGAGCTATGCGTTGTATCGGTCCGATCTTGCTGGTTCCGACAAATGATTAATCCTATGCAAAATGGCGCCTGCTTGCAAAATTTCATCGAGATATCTCTAAAATTGAGGGACTAGTTTGCGTTCAAACAGACGGACGGACAGACGGACGGACGGACGGACAGACGGACATGGCTAAATCAACTCAGCTCGTCGCCCTGATCATTTCTATATACTTAATGGTGGGTCTATCTCTTCTTCTTCTCATACTTACAAACATCGGACCAAAGTTATAATACCATTTCATGCTCATGAAAGGTATAAATATGAATAGGTTCCTCCCTAGAAATTAGTATATCTCTTTTGTTTGTGGTCCGATTTTGATAAAACAAAGTGAAGATCCCTTTCCAAGATTCAAGCAGTATATTTGTGAAAGTCTCATCAAAATCCATTTCTTAGTTTCCGCGATCCTTAAGTTCAAACGGACAAACAGATAAACAGACAAACAGACAGACAGTAATTTAAAAAATGGGTCAGATGAACTCTATAACATTCCCCAGGTCATCTATAGCATTCCCCAGTTCATCCCCAGTCATTTTTTCAAAGAAATTTTCAATGTACAGATACGACTTTTCTAGAGATTTATTATAGTATAGATAGGCTGATACCCACAAATATATTTAAATTTATTTAAGAAAAAAATTGTATAGGTTCCTCCCTAAACATTAGTATATCTTTTTTGTTTGTGGTCCGATTTTGATAAAACCGAGTGGAGATCCCTTTCTAAGCTTCAAGCAGTATATTTGTGAAAGTCTCATCGAAATCCATTTCTTAGTTTCCGCGATCCTTAAGTTGAAACAGACAAACAGATAAACAGACAGACAGTAATTTTAAAAATGGGTCAGATGAACTCTATAGCATTCCCCAGGTCATCCCCAGTAATTTTTTCAAAGAAATTTTCAATGAACAGAGACGACTTTTCTAGAGATTTATTTTAGTATAGATAGGCTGATACCCACATATGTATATATTTAAATTTATTCAAGAAAAAAATTGTATAGGTTCCTCCCTAAACATTAGTATATCTTTTTTGTTTGTGGTCCGATTTTGATAAAACCTAGTGGAGATCCCTTTCTAAGCTACAAGCAGTATATTTGTGAAAGTCTCATCGAAATCCATTTCTTAGTTTCCGCGATCCTTAAGTTGAAACAGACAAACAGACAAACAGACAAACAGACAGACAGTAATTTTAAAAATGGGTCAGATGAACTCTATAGCATTCCCCAGGTCATCCCCAGTAATTTTGTCAAAGAAATTTTCAATGTACAGATAGGACTTTTCTAGAGATTTATTATAGTATAGATAGGCTGATACCCACATATATATTTAAATTTATTTAAGAAAAAAATTGTATAGGTTCGTCCCTAGAAATTAGTATATCTTTTTTTGTTTGTGGTCCGATTTTGATAAAACAAAGTGAAGATCCCTTTCAAGATTCAAGCAGTATATTTGTGAAAGTCTCATCAAAATCCATTACCTAGTTTCCGAGATCCTTAAGTTCAAACAGACAAACAGATAAACAGACAAACAGAGAGACAATAATGTTAAAAATGGGTCAGATGAACTCTATAACATTCCCCAGGTCATCTATAGCATTCCCCAGTTCATCCCCAGCCATTTTTTCAAAGAAATTTTCAATGTACAGAGACGACTTTTCTAGAGATTTATTAGAGTATAGATAGATATGCTGATACCCACATATATATTTAAATTTATTTAAGAAAAAAATTTCATAGGTTCCTCCCTAAACATTAGTATATCTTTTTGTTTGTGGTCCGATTTTGATAAAACCGAGTGGAGATCCCTTTCTAAGCTTCAAGCAGTATATTTGTGAAAGTCTCATCAAAATCCATTTCTTAGTTTTCGCGATCCTTAAGTTCAAACGGACAAACAGATAAACAGAAAAACAGACAGACAATAATTTAAAAAATGGGTCAGATGAACTCTATAACATTCCCCAGGTCATCTATAGCATTCCCCAGTTCATCCCCAGCCATTTTTTCAAAGAAATTTTCAATGTACAGAGACGACTTTTCTAGAGATTTATTAGAGTATAGATATGCTGATACCCACATATATATTTAAATTTATTTAAGAAAAAAATTTCAGAGGTTCCTCCCTAAACATTAGTATATCTTTTTTGTTTGTGGTCCATTTTGATAAAACCGAGTGGAGATCCCTTGTTAAGCTTCAAGCAGTATATTTGTGAAAGTCTCATCAAAACCCATTTCTTAGTTTCCGCGATCCTTAAGTTGAAATAGATAAACAGACAAACAGACAGACAATAATTTAAAAAATGGGTCAGATGAACTCTATAACATTCCCCAGGTCATCTATAGCATTCCCCAGTTCATCCCCAGCCATTTTTTCAAAGAAATTTTCAATGTACAGAGACGACTTTTCTAGAGATTTATTAGAGTATAGATATGCTGATACCCACATATATGTATATTTAAATTTATTTAAGAAAAAAATTGCATAGGTTCCTCCCTAAACATTAGTATATCTTTTTTGTTTGTGGTCCATTTTGATAAAACCGAGTGGAGATCCCTTGTTAAGCTTCAAGCAGTATATTTGTGAAAGTCTCATCGAAATCCATTTCTTAGTTTCCGCGATCCTTAAGTTGAAACAGACAAACAGATAAACAGACAAACAGACAGACAGTAATTTTAAAAATGGGTCAGATGAACTCTATAGCATTCCCCAGGTCATCCCCAGAAATTTTTTTAAAGAAATTTTCAATGAACAGACACGACTTTTCTAGAGATTTATTATAGTATAGATATGCTGATACCCAGATATTTATTTAAATTTATTTAAGAAAAAAAAAATGAATAGGTTCTTCCCTAGAAATTAGTATATCTTTTTTGTTTGTGGTCCGATTTTGATAAAACCGAGTGGAGATCCCTTTCTAAGCTTCATGAAGTATATTTGTGAAAGTCTCATCGAAATCCCTTACTTAGTTTCCGAGATCCTTCAGTTCAAACAGACTAACAGACAAACAGAGAGACAATAATTTTAAAAATGGATCAGATGAACTCTAGAGCATTCCCCAGGTCATCCCCAGTCATTTTTTATACCTAGTAGTGCTTCGCACACAAGGTATATTAACTTCATTCGCCTAACGGTAGTATGTAACGGCATAAACGAATCGAGATAGATATTGACTTATATATATCAAAATGTTCAGGAGGAAAAGAGAAATTGATTGAGCCATGTCCGTCCGTCCGTCCGTCCGTCCGTCCGTCCGTCTGTCCGTCCGTCCGTCTGTCCGTCCGTCCGTCTGTGAACACGATAACTTGAGTAGATCTTGAGATATCTCAATGAAATTTGGTATGCAGGTTCCTTTTCACTTATCTCGGAGCGCTATTGAATATAGGCAAAATCGGTTAAAAGCCACGCCCACTTTCTATATATATAATTTTTTCGAAAATACAAAGAGAGTGATTATTCAGTACATAATACACCTATAAGGATAATATTTGGTGTGCACTTTAGCGTTAAGGCAAAAAATACATTTTTGAAGAAATTTTTAAAATGGGGCGTGGTACCGCCCACTTTTGATTAAGTCAAATTTGGAAATATTATTAATCATAAATCAAAAACCGCTCAAGATAGCAAAGTGAAATTCAGCACACATATTTATATTAATACAGGCAATATTTC
>OX608078.1:54129781-54174781 GCA_951509765.1 Sphenella marginata | reverse complement strand
ATACTATTGGGAACCCTCTCACAAAATTTCATTGAAATACATTCTTGAAATTCCAAGCAATCGCTTTTGAAAATAGCAGAGCTTTTATGCTAAAAAGTGGGCGGCGCCACGCCTACTTCACCAAAATCCACAAAATTTCTTTACAGTTTAGTTTTGTTTAAAAAGGCTATTATGTGTGTAAAATCTTATTTATATAACTTATACAATTATGGAAATATCGCGATTTTAATTTTACGAAGAAATTTTTTAGAACTATGTTCAAAAAGTGGGCGTGTCCGTTCACCGATTTTGTTTATTTTTTCAGCAAAGAGTAAGCTTTATATGTTGAACACTTTCTCTAAACATCGTTTCAATAAGTCAATTTTTACCGGAGTTATGGCATGGAAAGTTTTGTGGAATAATCCCCCATAAAGGGGCGGGGCCACGCCCATTTTCCAAAAATTTTGTGCTTTCGACTTTCTTTGCCCGCGAACACTTTAGAGGTAAAATAGAAATGATATACAGCTAGTTTAAGCAAAGTTATAGCATATTCAATATATCCATGATCCTTTTCGAAATCTTTCGTATAAAATTGGGCGTGGACCTAATCCGATTTTGCTAATTTTTTTTCGAAATATTGCCTGTATTAATATAAATATGTGTGCTGAATTTTAGTTTGCTATCTTGAGCGGTTTTTGATTTATGATTAATAATATTTCCAAATTTGACTTAATCATAAGGAACCTGCATACCAAGTTTCATTGAGATATCTCAAGATTTACTCAAGTTATCGTGTTCACGGACGGACGGACGGACGGACGGACATGGCTCAATCAATTTCTCTTCTCCTCCTGAACATTTTAATATATATAAGTCAATATCTATCTCGATTCGTTTATGCCGTTACATACTACCGTTAGGCGAATGAAGTTAATATACCTTGTGTGCGAAGCACTACTAACTAGGTATAAAAAAGGCAATAGGGAGTTAACTACTTTCCCGTAAATCTTGCTTGTTTGTCATTCGATTTGCATAATTTTTGGCAGGAGTATACTACATACTATTGGGAAGCATCCCACTAACTTTCATTGGAATACCTTCTTGAAATTTCAAGCAATCGCTTTTGAAAATAACAGACCTTTTTTGCTGAAAAGTGGGCGGCGCCACGCCTACTTCAACAAAATCCACACAATTTTTTTGCAGTTTAGTTTTTCTTAAAAAGCTTATTAAGTGTGTAAAATCTTATGTATATAACTCATACAGTTATGGAAATATCGCGATTTTAATTTTACGAAGAAATTTTTTAGAACTGTGTTCAAAAAGTGGGCGTGTCCGTTCACCGATTTTGTTTATTTTTACAGCAAAGAGTAAGCTTTATATGTTGAACACTTTCTGTAAATATCGTTTCAATAAGTCAATTTTTACCGGAGTTATGGCATGGAAAGTTTTATGGAATAATCCCCCATAAAGGGGCGGGGCCACGCCCATTTTCCAAAAATGTTGTGTTTTCGACTTTCTTTGCCCACGAACACTTTAGAGGTGAAATAGAAATGATATACAGCTAGTTTAAGCAAATTTATAGCATATTCAATATATCTATGATCCTTTTCAAAATCTTTCGTATAAAATTGGGAGTGGACCTAACCCGATTTCGATAATTTTTTTTCGAAATATTGCCTGTATTAATATAAATATGTGTGCTGAATTTCACTTTGCTATCTTGAGCGGTTTTTGATTTATGATTAATAATATTTCCAAATTTGACTTAATCAAAAGTGGGCGGTACCACGCCCCATTTTAAAAATTTCTTCAAAAATGTATTTTTTGCCTTAACGCTAAAGTGCACACCAAATATTATCCTTATAGGTGTATTATGTACTGAATAATCACTCTTTTTGTATTTTCGAAAAAATTATATATATAGAAAGTGGGCGTGGCTTTTAACCGATTTTGCCTATTTTCAATAGCGCTCCGAGATAAGTGAAAAGGAACCTGCATACCAAATTTCATTGAGATATCTCAAGATTTACTCAAGTTATCGTGTTCACAGACGGACGGACGGACAGACGGACGGACGGACAGACGGACGGACGGACGGACGGACGGACATGGCTCAATCAATTTCTCTTTTCCTCCTGAACATTTTGATATGTATAAGTCAATATCTATCTCGATTCGTTTATGCCGTTACATACTACCGTTAGGCGAATGAAGTTAATATACCTTGTGTGCGAAGCACTACTAGGTATAACAATCAGTTGTTTTATACCACCTTTTCAGGTATTAAAATAGACCTGAGTTAATTGGGATAACGCAAAAGATCACTACTAGGTATTTAATGTTCGGTTACACCCGAACTTAGACTTCCTTACTAGTTCAAAGAAATTTTCAATGTACAGAGACGACTTTTCTAGAGATTTATTATAGTATAGATAGGCTGATACCCACATATATATTTAAATTTATTTAAAAAAAAAATTGTATAGGTTCCTCCCTAAACATTAGTATATCTTTTTTGTTTGTAGTCCGATTTTGATAAAACCGAGTGGAGATCCCTTTCTAAGCTTCGTGAAGTATATTTGTGAAAGTTTCATCGAAATCCATTTCTTAGTTTCCGCGATCCTTAAGTTGAAACAGACAAACAGATAAACAGACAAACAGACAGACAGTAATTTTAAAAATGGGTCAGATGAACTCTATAGCATTCCCCAGGTCATCCCCAGTAATTTTTTCAAAGAAATTTTCAATGAACAGACCCGACTTTTCTAGAGATTTATTATAGTATAGATATGCTGATACCCGCATATTTATTTAAATTTTTTTAAGAAAAAAAAAATGAATAGGTTCCTCCCTAGAAATTAGTATATCTTTTTTGTTTGTAGTCCGATTTTGATAAAACCGAGTGGAGATCCCTTTCTAAGCTTCCTGAAGTATATTTGTGAAAGTCTCATCGAAATCCATTTCTTAGTTTCCGCGATCCTGAAGTTGAAACAGACAAACAGATAAACAGACAAACAGACAGACAGTAATTTTAAAAATGGGTCAGATGAACTCTATAGCATTCCCCAGGTCATCCCCAGTAATTTTTTCAAAGAAATTTTCAATGAACAGACCCGACTTTTCTAGAGATTTATTATAGTATAGATATGCTGATACCCGCATATTTATTTAAATTTTTTTAAGAAAAAAAAAAATGAATAGGTTCCTCCCTAGAAATTAGTATATCTTTTTTGTTTGTAGTCCGATTTTGATAAAAGCGAGTGGAGATCCCTTTCTAAGCTTCCTGAAGTATATTTGTGAAAGTCTCATCGAAATCCATTTCTTAGTTTCCGCGATCCTGAAGTTGAAACAGACAAACAGATAAACAGACAAACAGACAGACAGTAATTTTAAAAATGGGTCAGATGAACTCTATAGCATTCCCCAGGTCATCCCCAGTAATTTTTTCAAAGAAATTTTCAATGAACAGACCCGACTTTTCTAGAGATTTATTATAGTATAGATATGCTGATACCCGCATATTTATTTAAATTTATTTAAGAAAAAAAAATGAATAGGTTCCTCCCTAGAAATTAGTATATCTTTTTTGTTTGTGGTCCGATTTTGATAAAACAAAGTGAAGATCCCTTTCCAAGATTCAAGCAGTATATTTGTGAAAGTCTCATCAAAATCCATTACTTAGTTTCCGAGATCCTTAAGTTCAAACAGACAAACAGATAAACAGACAAACAGAGAGACAATAATTTTAAAAATGGGTCAGATCAACTCTATAGCATTCCCCAGGTCATCCCCAGTCATTTTTTCAAAGAAATTTTCAATGTACAGACACGACTTTTCTAGAGATTTATTATAGTATAGATATTGATACCCACATATTTATTTGAATTTATTTAAGAAAAAAATTTCATAGGTTGCTCCCTAAACATTAGTATATCTTTTTTGTTTGTGGTCCGATTTTGATAAAACCGAGTGGAGATCCCTTCCTAAGCTTCAAGCAGTATATTTGTGAAAGTCTCATCAAAATCCATTTTTTAGTTTCCGCGATCCTTAAGTTGAAACAGACAAACAGATAAACAGACAAACAGACAGAAAGTAATTTTAAAAATGGGTCAGATGAACTCTATAGCATTCCCCAGGTCATCCCCAGTAATTTTTTCAAAGAAATTTTCAATGAACAGACACGACTTTTCTAGAGATTTATTATAGTATAGATATGCTGATACCCACATATTTATTTAAATTTATTTAAGAAAAAATATTTCATAGGTTCCTCCCTAAACATTAGTATATCTTTTTGGTTTGTGGTCCGATTTTGATAAAACCGAGTGGAGATCCCTTTCTAAGCTTCAAGCAGTATATTTGTGAAAGTCTCATCAAAATCCATTTCTTAGTTTCCGCGATCCTTAAGTTCAAACGGACAAACAGATAAACAGACAAACAGACAGACAATAATTTAAAAAATGGGTTAGATGAACTCTATAACATTCCCCAGGTCATCTATAGCATTCCCCAGTCATTTTTTCAAAGAAATTTTTAATATACAGACCCGACTTTTCTAGAGATTTATTATAGTATAGATATGCTGATACCCACATATATATTTAAATTTATTTAAGAAAAAAATTTCATAGGTTCCTCCCTAAACATTAGTATATCTTTTTTGTTTGTGGTCCGCTTTTGATAAAGCCGAGTGGAGATCCCTTTCTAAGCTTCAAGCAGTATATTTGTGAAAGTCTCATAAAAATCCATTTCTTAGTTTCCGCGATCCTTAAGTTGAAACAGACAAACAGATAAACAGACAAACAGACAGTCAGTAATTTTAAAAATGGGTCAGATGAACTCTATAGCATTCCCCAGGTCATCCCCAGTAATTTTTTCAAAGAAATTTTAAATGAACAGACACGACTTTTCTAGAGATTTATTATAGTATAGATATACTGATACCCACATATTTATTTAAATTTATTTAAGAAAAAAAAATGAATAGGTTCCTCCCTAGAAATTAGTATATCTTTTTTGTTTGTGGTCCGATTTTGATAAAACAAAGTGAAGATCCCTTTCAAGATTCAAGCAGTATATTTGTGAAAGTCTCATCAAAATCCATTACCTAGTTTCCGAGATCCTTAAGTTCAAACAGACAAACAGATAAACAGACAAACAGAGAGACAATAATGTTAAAAATGGATCAGATGAACTCTAGAGCATTCCCCAGGTCATCCCCAATCATTTTTTCAAAGAAATTTTCAATGTACAGAGACGACTTTTCTAGAGATTTATTTTAGTATAGATAGGCTGATACCCACATATGTATATATTTAAATTTATTCAAGAAAAAAATTGTATAGGTTCCTCCCTTAAAATTAGTATATCTTTTTTGTTTGTGGTCCGATTTTGATAAAACCTAGTGGAGATCCCTTTCTAAGCTTCAAGCAGTATATTTGTGAAAGTCTCATCAAAATCCATTTCTTAGTTTCCGCGATCCTTAAGTTCAAACAGACAAACAGATAAACAGACAAACAGACAGACAATAATTTAAAAAATGGGTCAGCTGAACTCTATAACATTCCCCAGGTCATCTATAGCATTCCCCAGTTCATCCCCAGCTATTTTTTCAAAGAAATTTTCAATGTACAGAGACGACTTTTCTAGAGATTTATTAGAGTATAGATATGCTGATACCCACATATATATTTATATTTATTTAAGAAAAAAATTTCATAGGTTCCTCCCTAAACATTAGTATATCTTTTTTGTTTGTGGTCCATTTTGACAAAACCGAGTGGAGATCCCTTTTTAAGCTTCAAGCAGTATATTTGTGAAAGTCTCATCAAAACCCATTTCTTAGTTTCCGCGATCCTTAAGTTGAAACAGACAAACAGATAAACAGACAAACAGACAGACAGTAATTTTAAAAATGGATCAGATGAACTCTAGAGCATTCCCCAGGTCATCCCCAATCATTTTTTTATAGAAATTTTCAATGAACAGACACGACTTTTCTAGATATTTATTATTGTATAGATATGCTGATACCCACATATTTATTTAAATTTATTTAAGAAAAAAAAAAATGAATAGGTTCCTCCCTAGAAATTAGTATATCTTTTTTGTTTGTGGTCCGATTTTGATAAAACAAAGTGAAGATCCCTTTCCAAGATTCAAGCAGTATATTTGTGAAAGTCTCATCAAAATCCATTACCTAGTTTCCGAGATCCTTAAGTTGAAACAGACAAACAGATAAGCAGACAAACAGACAGACAGTAATTTTAAAAATGGGTCAGATGAACTCTATAGCATTCCCCAGGTCATCCCCAGAAATTTTTTTAAAGAAATTTTCAATGAACAGACACGACTTTTCTAGAGATTTATTATAGTATAGATAGGCTGATACCCACATATATATTTAAATTTATTTAAGAAAAAAATTGTATAGGTTCCTCCCTAAACATTAGTATATCTTTTTTGTTTGTAGTCCGGTTTTGATAAACCGAGATCCCTTTCTAAGCTTCATGAAGTATATTTGTGAAAGTCTCATCTAAATCCATTTCTTAGTTTCCGCGATCCTTAAGTTGAAACAGACAAACAGACAAACAGACAGAGAGTAATTTTAAAAATGGGTCAGATGAACTCTATAGCATTAACCAGGTCATCCCCAGAAATTTTTTGAAAGAAATTTTCAATGAACAGACACGACTTTTCTAGATATTTATTATTGTATAGATATGCTGATACCCGCATATTTATTTAAATTTATTTAAGAAAAAAAAATTAATAGGTTCCTCCCTAGAAATTAGTATATCTTTTTTGTTTGTGGTCCGATTTTGATAAAACAAAGTGAAGATCCCTTTCCAAGATTCAAGCAGTATATTTGTGAAAGTCTCATCAAAATCCATTACTTAGTTTCCGAGATCCTTAAGTTCAAACAGACAAACAGATAAACAGACAAACAGAGAGACAATAATTTTAAAAATGGATCAGATGAACTCTAGAGCATTCCCCAGGTCATCCCCAGTCATTTTTTCAAAGAAATTTTCAATGTACAGACACGACTTTTCTAGAGATTTATTATAGTATAGATATTGATACCCACATATTTATTTGAATTTATTTAAGAAAAAAATTTCATAGGTTGCTCCCTAAACATTAGTATATCTTTTTTGTTTGTGGTCCGATTTTGATAAAACAAAGTGAAGATCCCTTTCCAAGATTCAAGCAGTATATTTGTGAAAGTCTCATCAAAATCCATTACTTAGTTTCCGAGATCCTTAAGTTCAAACAGACAAACAGATAAACAGACAAACAGAGAGACAATAATTTTAAAAATGGATCAGATGAACTCTAGAGCATTCCCCAGGTCATCCCCAGTCATTTTTTCAAAGAAATTTTCAATGTACAGACACGACTTTTCTAGAGATTTATTATAGTATAGATATTGATACCCACATATTTATTTGAATTTATTTAAGAAACAAATTTCATAGGTTGCTCCCTAAACATTAGTATATCTTTTTTGTTTGTGGTCCGATTTTGATAAAACCTAGTGGAGATCCCTTCCTAAGCTTCAAGCAGTATATTTGTGAAAGTCTCATCAAAATCCATTTTTTAGTTTCCGCGATCCTTAAGTTGAAACAGACAAACAGATAAACAGACAAACAGACAGAAAGTAATTTTAAAAATGGGTCAGATGAACTCTATAGCATTCCCCAGGTCATCCCCAGTAATTTTTTCAAAGAAATTTTCAATGAACAGACACGACTTTTCTAGAGATTTATTATAGTATAGATATGCTGATAGCCACATATTTATTTAAATTTATTTAAGAAAAAATATTTCATAGGTTCCTCCCTAAACATTAGTATATCTTTTTAATTTGTGGTCCGATTTTGATAAAACCGAGTGGAGATCCATTTCTAAGCTTCAAGCAGTATATTTGTGAAAGTCTCATCAAAATCCATTTCTTAGTTTCCGCGATCCTTAAGTTCAAACGGACAAACAGATAAACAGACAAACAGACAGACAATAATTTAAAAAATGGGTCAGATGAACTCTATAACATTCCCCAGGTCATCTATAGCATTCCCCAGTTCATCCCCAGTCATTTTTTCAAAGAAATTTTTAATATACAGACCCGACTTTTCTAGAGATTTATTATAGTATAGATATGCTGATACCCACATATATATTTAAATTTATTTAAGAAGAAAATTTCATAGGTTCCTCCCTAAACATTGTTATGATATCATATGACTGAGTGCGATGAATACACAATCAAGGACGATAGAGAGGCAATGCTTGTGGCAAGGTGTCGTGATCGCGGTGTGTGCACTGGCGTTTAGGCCCGGAGCTTCAGCTTCGTGGTGTTCGATAACACGATCAATACACCGCACTACCCTCCTCAGTCAATAGACAAACAGGATAATTTATTTTTTTTGCACACAGGGATTTTCATAACTAACAACAAAAAAAAAGAATAACCGCAAAGTTGCATTTACTTACCACACTTCCCTAATACGACTCTTCACCCGCACCTCCTATGCCAGGCAGCGCATTTACATAGATTTTGTGGCTGCCTCTGAACCCGCCCTACCTTTGGCCTCATTGATATTACCGAGACCCCAAATACATTACCGTCAACAGACCATGTCTCAAACCAAGTAAAAATTCAATTAATTACTCATATTATCGTATAATTAATTATCAAAATAAATCATCCCATTACAATTTGAGGGTTTCCTTAATTTAAGTAATCCACGCAGAATCATGCAATTCTTTAACAAATACTATGAATGTAATAATAATAATATGTACTAAACAACATTCCAAATGAAAATTCAAAAGTAAGCTAATCGAACTGTTGTTAGTCTCGCCGTGTGTATCTTTAACACAATTCAAGACTTATTCAGACGTACATATGTATGTAAATATGTCGATGTTGATAGGCAAATATTTTATACCAAAAAAAAAAAAGTTAGCAAACCCCCGCTAACAAATCAAAAGGAAAAGTAAACTCAACTAAATATGTTTGACCACACTTACATATGTACATACATATGTACGTACAGGCGGTAATATAAATATATATATATCTTTATGTATGTATATATGTAGAAGTTTAAACTTCAAAAGTATGTATGAGGCATCCCTACCAGACAATGCTGAGTACTTTGGGCAAAAAATGTAGCTCATTTGTTCAACCCCCCTTATTTTCCAACACATTCACATTTCCAAAATAAATTTTGTTCTTGGAATTTCTAATGCACGAAAGAGATAATATCGACAGAACTATCTCCTTTTAAAAATGCTTAAGATAGAAGGACATAGATGTACATATAATTTTATGTCATGTTTTCTACTTGATTGACTTTTAGAATTTGATAGATGTTAGCAAAATTAAATGTCAAAATGAAAAAAAAAAATTTATATAGAAAAATTTTCAAATTTGAAAAAAAATGTGTGCCGTGAACATAATTATGTATATTAATTGAATTATGTACATATATGCTGCTACCGGCTGAATTGGCTGAGATATTAACTACAGAACTCCAACAAACCTCTCCAACTGCCTGGTCGGATCTAGGTACGTGTTTTGAGGGAATCGGCCACAATGGACACCATTCCGTGGTTTCAGCTGCCGAGAAGTTTTTTTTGTGAAATATTTAAAATCTGTATACATGTGTACTTATTTATAAGATAAATATATAAATATTTTATAAAATATGCAGTTTTATAGTTTTTTTCATAAATTCATATACACATGTACATATATACATAAATGCAAAATAAATGTCATGAAAAAACCAAAATTTTAATCTTCTTCTTATAAGTACTTTGGAGAGATATTGTGAGTAGTTTGGAGAGAAAATATAAGGGGTTTGAGCATTTGCTGTGAATAGTTTGTGAGGCCATATATAAGTACTTTGAACATAAGGAATGAACAGTTTGTAAGGTTATTTATCAGCACATTGAATTTTAGTTCTAAGGTGTTGAAGATGTAAATATTGAGCAGTTTGGTTGATTTTTTCAAAGTGATTTGTAAGCATTTGAATGAATAGTTTGAGGCTTTGTTAGAGCAAAGTAGATATATGATTTCATTGAATACAATACAATTAGTAAAAACGAGATATCATATCACATCGATGAGGGGAAGTGCTCAAATTCTTCACACGGCCTGAACAAAATTGAACACATTATTAAGGGCATTCGTCATTAATCAGAATGCTTTTATAAGTACTTATAAAAGGCTCAACTGTCTAGTAGGGATGTAATTAATACACATATGTATGTATAGAATGGAACAATTAGGGAATCAAAAATAAATTAATCATTTTACATATGCATTTCCACGTAGCGTCGAAGGCCTTCTCGCAACGAAGTCATGGCTTTGCCAAAGTGAAAAAAAAATATATATATAACAAGATTCCTTTATATGTACAAAAGAAAAATATTTGTTTAAGCAAATATGTATATGGATATTCAATAAAATATAAAAGGTATCACCAAACTTAAATGTTGGCAACCCTATTTGTCTATAAGAAATTAAATATAAATTGTTTGCAACAAAAACTTTTTGTGTTTCGCTCAATGTTCGAAGTTACGTCATACCGCTCTCTCAAACATGTCCACTGCTTCTTCTCATTTCAAAGATCTTGATCTGACACATGTTTGAGCGAGTGTATGGCACCAACAAAAAAACATGGTAAATGACATTTAAATATATATGTAATTTAAATTCTTATTAGAATTCATGGCAATTTAGATTTCTAATATTTCAGCCAAGTTAATATTTTCACAGTGGGTTCTAAATAAAGGGAACTAGTGAAAACCTAATATTGTTTTAACCTACATTTATATAATTTTAACTTCAATTATCTTATTATTATTTGAAATTATGTTAATAGGTATTTACATTAGTATGTTTACAACTAATATGTATGTTAATTCTTCTTCTTCCTATATGGTGTTCGAGTTGGAATCCACTTTTCTTAATTCATTTCGTGGTTGAATTTATTTAAATATATTTTAGGCTGATTCCAATTGTTTAAACTTGAATGATTTGGAAAATTAGCTTTCGGACTGGATTTTGATGGAAAATTCGGTTCGTGGCGCATTTATGACGTCCGATGACGCATTTTGGTGGGTATTTCCATGTTATGGACGAATGTAGAGAAACTTGTAAGGGGCGTGGGAGGGGGTTGCTTATGGATTGCACAAGCAACCCACATGCATATGATGATAAAATTGTTGTTGGGAAATTGTATCAGACGATTTGGTCATAAATTAAGGCAAAAATCTACAAAGAAAAAGACACCGAGTATTTAGCTAACTGAAAGGGGATATTTTCACTACAAAATATTAAGACAGGGACTTCTAATTTGCAATTTTAGGATTATTTTCACTTACCATATATTCGTATATGTATTATGCGCTGAACTGTGAAACCCAAGCACTGACTGTAAATATTCACGGCGGAATGCGATTGTTAATTAAAACTTATTAACACTGCACGGATTTTAGTTGGAAATTTATTCGAGTTCACTAACTTTTTCCAAACTTTCACAACTCCGAATTAAAAATATATTAAGCCACGATAACTTTTAATTACGATGTTGTCAGTCTTGGGACTTCACAGGAAAAGAAAGATGATTATGCTCGGAAGCAGCATTAGACCCGCGCTCAGAGCTGGCGTCGATAAATCAGTTCAAAAACATATGTTTTTGACAGAGCAGTGTTAGTGGAGGTTTTGGAGTTTCAACAGTGGTGGCAAAGAAAAAAGTTTACGAGCAACCAAAAATATTTTTAAAGAAAAAAAGAAATAAGATGAATAAAATGAATTTGCTGACTTGTACTACGGTACACATCCCCCCACCTAGAGAGTTGGTGCGGTGTGCCCTAGTTACTATTCTGAATATCTTTCCTGTGGTAAATTTCTCTTTTCCCTGTCTCAATGTCCTCTAACTCGTACATACAGTTGCCTTTTATGGCAATCACTTTACATTTTAAAAATTTTGGTGCAAGTTTCGCTGAAAATCTCTTTGATGCATCGCTTTGGACAAAGTTGCGTCGAAAGACAAAATCACCAATTTCAAAGCGTTTATCAGAGCTTCGAAGATTGTATCTTTTGGAAGAATTTTCGAAGGCTGCTGAAATATTATCAGTGATTTTCTTTCTAATGAGTTTCAGGTTGTCACTTCGTTCCAGAACGGTGTCATCCAGGGTCTGGAGTTTCCTTAGTAGTTCGTAATCACCTGCATGGGAAATCATCTGCTGTCCAAACAAAGCAAAGTATGGGGTTACACCGATCGTTTGGTGATATGAGCTTCGCAGTGATTCAGAAATTTCAGGGATGTTCCTGTCCCAATGTGATTGGTCCTGTTTAAGGTAAGATCTTATACCTGCGATGATTGAGCGGTTCACACGCTCGCTTGCATTTGCCTGCGGACTATATAGGGCCGTGTAAACATGTCTTATTCCATGGGCCGACAACAAACTATTGAATTGCGTGGATCTAAATTGCTTGCCATTATCACTCATTACAATTTCGGGAGTTCCGAAAATAGTAAAGACGTTATCTCGTAAGAAGTCGCATACAACTGAAGTGTTGAACTTTTTAACAGTTTTTAATAGGGGAAACTTTGTTAAATGGTCTAACACAATGAAAATTCCTATGTTTCCTTGCTTGGATCTAGGGTAAGGTCCAAGAAAGTCAACATACAATTTCTGAAACGGTCTTTGTACCGTGTATTGGGCGGACATTGGTGGTCTTAGCGTTACATTGGGAGATTTGCTTTGCTTACAAGTTTCACATCGGCTGACGTAATTCTTGACATCAACTGTCATATTTGGCCAATACAAATTGTTTCGCAATCTCTCCAATGTTTTCGCAATCCCACCATGGCACTTGTTTGGCGGACAGTGAGCGTTTTCTATGACAACCGGAACTAGAGATTTGGGAATCCAAAGCTTCCAATTAAATGATTCCCTCTCCGGATTGCCATCAGGATGTTCGGTCCTTTTATAAAGGAGGTTGTCGATTACCTGAAGATCAGGCAACCTACTATCATTCTCTCGGACATGACTTATCAATTTTTGATAATCTGCGGACAAAAACTCGGACGACTGTAAATCAACTAACGGACGGATCTCTATTTCACGGACTTCGCATACTTCCTCGAAATTTTGTCGTGACAGACAATCAGGTACCACATTGAGTGACCCTTTCCTATGCTCAATATTAAATTTAAAACCTTGCAATTTCAAAGACCAACGCGCTAGTCGGCTGGATAAATCGGTTTGTCGCATAAGCCACTGCAAACTAGCGTGATCCGTAACTATAGTGAACTCTTGTCCCTCTACATAGGCTCGAAATTTTTTCAAGCTAAGCAAAGCGGCTAGACATTCGAGCTCTGTTACACTATAGTTACTTTGCGCTTTATTCAACTTTTGAGAGAAATACGCTATGGGAACTTCAACATCATTGGCATTCTTTTGGACTAATACCGCACCAACTCCTAGCTTACTGGCATCACACTGGATTATGAAGGGTTTGCTATAATCAGGACTAGCCAAAACTGGTGCCGTACAAAGTTTTTCCTTCAGGGTATTGAATGCCTGCTGAGCATCGTCATTCCACTCAAAACTCTTTGATTTCTTAAGCAAATTCGTGAGTGGGCTTGTCAAAGCAGCGAAGTTGTTCACGAATCGGCGATACCAACCCGCCATTCCCAGGAATCGTCTCACCTGCTTGACATTCGTTGGCACGGGGTATTGGGTTACAGCAGAGATTTTCTCCGGGTCGGTACGTATAGTTCCGTTGCCCACAATATATCCCAGATATTTAACTTCTTTTATACAGAACTTGCTTTTGTTGACGTTAATGGTCAACCCTGCTTTCCTTAGATGTAAAGCAACTCAAAGTCTTCTGACACAATCAATAGATCGTCTAGATAGACGAAGACTTGGTTTCTCAAATTGGGAGGTATTACGCGATCCATCAAGCGACAGAGTGCTTGTGGGGCGTTACAAAGACCGAAAGGCATAACACGGTATCGGTATAACGGACGATTAGGGACGGTAAAACAAGTGTAATCTCGGGATTGTTCAGCGAGGGGAATTTGCCAAAAGGCACGCCGTAAATCGAGTGAACTAATATACTTGGCCTTTGGTATTCTGCTAAGAATACCATCAATATGAGGAAGTGGATATGCGTCCTTGACAGTAACGCTGTTAACTTTTCTAGAATCTAGACACAGACGGACTTTTCCTGGCTTTTTCACTAACACAACCGGACTGGACCAGGGACTGTTTGGAGCTTCCTCGATTACACCTAACTTTATCATTTCGTCAATTTCGGCATGTACGAGTTTCTCGACAGCTGGCGAAATTGGGAAGTAACGCTGCTTTATCGGACGGACATTTGGTTCGAGCTGAATCTCATATTCCAACAGGGACGTTTTTCCCAAGCCTTCCTTTTCACAGCTTGGGAATCTATTTTTAATTAAATTTAAATGCTGTCGTTGCTCAACATTCAACGAGAGCGAGTTTTCGGTAAATTCACAACTCTGCTCAAATGAAATCTCTGATATGATAGTAGGGGCGATCTGAAATTTAATCCAAAAGTCGACTCCTAAAATCAAATCTTGGGATATACTGGGGACAACGAAAAACGTTATCACCTCCGATCTATCTTTATATTGGACGTTAAGATCTATAGTACCGAAAACGACTTGGGTTTTTCCATCAGCGGTACAAATTGGCATTTTATGCTTCCGCAATTGCTGTTTGGCAACTTCTTTTGCCAATAAACCTCCTAAACAAGAAACTTGTGCTCCGCTGTCTAACAGGCCCAAGTGATCACCTTCCAGCAACCTAACCCTAGCATATGGCCTCAAATCATTTTGTTTTTGTTGTAGTGAACAAATCATTTTCTTTAAGTTTCTTCTATTTGCTCTTATTTTTGTCCAAAAGTTTCTCATTCGAATACAAGAACGATTTGAGCTTTGGGATTGATCATAATCTGAACTAAATATTCTATTTCTCACTTCGTTATATCTTTTCAACCGTACGTCATATGGGATTATTTCTTTTTGTAATGTGGTACAAGTATCAGGAAAATGGGAGTCACCAGGGCGTATACTTGATTTTGCGCCACTGAGTTGGTTTTGCGTTTGTATGCGCACATTATCGCTATCCTCGCTCATTTGGCAGTTTCCCGGACTGCATTTTGGACATTTTGGGCGATAAGTGTTTGGTGCGCCACAACCGTAACAAAACACAGTTCGGTCTTCAAGGCAATCATAATACCGGTGTCCGTCTTTATTGCAATTCCAGCAACCAGGTTTCAGTTTTGTAGCTGGCTGAGAAACTGCATCAATTTCTCCAAAATCTGTTAGTGTTACATTTTCATCAAGATCTAGGTCAAGGTAGGCTTCATTCACCTGTCGCCTGGGTATTTGTCTGGGGTTGTTACCTTGTGAGAAAGGGGTCGTCTTAGAAAGCTCGTTGGCAAGACTTTCACCTTTCAAACAGAGTCTGCGCAACTCTGCCAAAGAGTGGATAGGGACAAAAAGTAGCTGTTGCCGTAAACGCGGCCTCAAATTGTGTTTCATTATTTCTAGTAACTCTATTTCAGATAAAGGAGTTTCCAATGGTTCAGCAATTTTCAAAATGGCATTACGAAATTCGTCAAAGCCTTCACTTTGACCTTGCTTTCTGGCCCGAATGGATTCCTTTATCTCAAAGTCGCTCCTATGCTGCTGAAAATTAGTTCTTAAAGCTTGGCACAAGGCTGGCCAGGTTACGCGCTCGACCGACCTGCGATAACGCCAGTACCAATCTTTAGCTTCATTAACAAAAAGGCTTTGTATATGCTCACATAAAAGATTGAAGTTACCGTTCAGAGTATCGACGACTAAGAGTTCTATTCGTGATAAGAAACTATCAACGGACAAACGCGACGTACCGTCAAACTTCACATCCCAACTAGAGATTAGTTGCGCGATCCTACCTGTATAGGGAATAGTTGAAATTTCGCTAAATCGCAATTGATCAATGTTATTATTAAAGTTTAAGTGACTCTGGCTTAGTAACGGGGGTGCATCTCTTGGCCACACTGGTGTAGACCTGTTAGGAGGGTATTGAGCTTGCGACACGTTAGCAGTTGGGCTTATGTCATTGGCAACAGGGACTGGAGGTACGGGGTTGAGATTTAAACGTTCTAAAAAGTTCGATAAGGTGCTTTCTATCCTCTGTTCTACCAGTTGAGCTACACGATTTTCTATGCCGTCAAAGGCCGTTGCTGACCGTGCTGAAACTATGGCGGAAACCATGTTCCTAATACGTACGTCATCATCGATTGCAACTCCCTGATCACCATGCGCTCCTTCAGTTGCCAAATTATCGGCGTTTTCTACCCTTTGCTGTTCCTCACGCTGCGCTTCACTACTTGTCCTAGGTAGGTTCTCATTCCCACTATTATTACTGGCGTTTCCTTGCATCATCGTCCGTGATCTGGTATTAATGCCTGGGTGTCGATTGAAATCCCTACTACAGCACGGTGCTCTACACAAAGGGCAGGAAGAATTATTCCTAAGCCACGACAGTAGGCAGTTCCTGTGGAATCGATGGTTACACGCTGTAACTATCGCTGTGTTCCTATTAGAAATCGGCTTTCGACACACGATACAAAGAATCTGCAAGGATGCGTGTTCGCCGCTATGCCGTAATGGCATGTTGTTCAAGGAAAACAAGGAAGAAAACAACTAGAACACAGTTTGTGGCTTAAGTTTCAAACTTGGTTCGCTTACGCAAAAAAAATATTTCAACAAAAGGTTTAATGTTCACACCGAAAAAAAGTTTAATATAAAAAAATATATATGTTTATGTGTTCACGATTCGATATTCTCAAAAGAAAAAAGAAATTTTATTTAAAGGTTCAAAAAAACAATCATCAAAATAATTTGGTTTGAGACTATGGGAGTCTCTGTGACGGTAATGCGGCATAAGGTTAAAATTGGTAAAAAGTCATATTTGGTTGTGGCATGCAACATTTCGGGGAAGAAGTATCGGTTGTGTATTGTTTTAATTACAACCACAATTTCCGAAATTTTTCAAATCTTTCCCAAAAACAAAAAAAAATATCTAATGACTTGGCATCTCGAAGTAGAGTTTGAGATGTCCTAACTATTTAAAAACTTTAATATATTTTCTTTTATTAAGTACCTGACATGAACCCCTGGTAAGTCAACTGGCATAAAGCCTCAAAGACAAAAATTCCAAAAAAAGGTATAACATGCATTTAGGTATAAAACAAAAGAACATGCTGTGCTTAAACGATTTCCCGAATACGATACATCTTTCGCGGTACGAATCTTGGGGCATATAGCCTGTAGGATCGTCGATTCCTTCGAAATTGATTCGCATCCATACAAAAATGCTTAAACCCAACATCAAACAACAACAAAGAAAATTTTATTTAAAAATGAAGAATTAAAACGGACAGACGAGCTGATTCCAAGAGGGAATCCTGAATGTGAGACCTCGAATTGAAAACAAAAGCTTTCCTTCAATCGGGCCCCACGTTGGGCGCCATTTTATCTGTTATGATATCATATGACTGAGTGCGATGAATACACAATCAAGGACGATAGAGAGGCAATGCTTGTGGCAAGGTGTCGTGATCGCGGTGTGTGCACTGGCGTTTAGGCCCGGAGCTTCAGCTTCGTGGTGTTCGATAACACGATCAATACACCGCACTACCCTCCTCAGTCAATAGACAAACAGGATAATTTATTTTTTTTGCACACAGGGATTTTCATAACTAACAACAAAAAAAAAGAATAACCGCAAAGTTGCATTTACTTACCACACTTCCCTAATACGACTCTTCACCCGCACCTCCTATGCCAGGCAGCGCATTTACATAGATTTTGTGGCTGCCTCTGAACCCGCCCTACCTTTGGCCTCATTGATATTACCGAGACCCCAAATACATTACCGTCAACAGACCATGTCTCAAACCAAGTAAAAATTCAATTAATTACTCATATTATCGTATAATTAATTATCAAAATAAATCATCCCATTACAATTTGAGGGTTTCCTTAATTTAAGTAATCCACGCAGAATCATGCAATTCTTTAACAAATACTATGAATGTAATAATAATAATATGTACTAAACAACATTCCAAATGAAAATTCAAAAGTAAGCTAATCGAACTGTTGTTAGTCTCGCCGTGTGTATCTTTAACACAATTCAAGACTTATTCAGACGTACATATGTATGTAAATATGTCGATGTTGATAGGCAAATATTTTATACCAAAAAAAAAAAGTTAGCAAACCCCCGCTAACAAATCAAAAGGAAAAGTAAACTCAACTAAATATGTTTGACCACACTTACATATGTACATACATATGTACGTACAGGCGGTAATATAAATATATATATATCTTTATGTATGTATATATGTAGAAGTTTAAACTTCAAAAGTATGTATGAGGCATGTAATTAATACACATATGTATGTATAGAATGGAACAATTAGGGAATCAAAAATAAATTAATCATTTTACATATGCATTTCCACGTAGCGTCGAAGGCCTTCTCGCAACGAAGTCATGGCTTTGCCAAAGTGAAAAAAAATATATATATAACAAGATTCCTTTATATGTACAAAAGAAAAATATTTGTTTAAGCAAATATGTATATGGATATTCAATAAAATATAAAAGGTATCACCAAACTTAAATGGTGGCAACCCTATTTGTCTATAAGAAATTAAATATAAATTGTTTGCAACAAAAACTTTTTGTGTTTCGCTCAATGTTCGAAGTTACGTCATACCGCTCTCTCAAACATGTCCACTGCTTCTTCTCATTTCAAAGATCTTGATCTGACACATGTTTGAGCGAGTGTATGGCACCAACAAAAAAACATGGTAAATGACATTTAAATATATATGTAATTTAAATTCTTATTAGAATTCATGGCAATTTAGATTTCAAATATTTCAGCCAAGTTAATATTTTCACAGTGGGTTCTAAATAAAGGGAACTAGTGAAAACCTAATATTGTTTTAACCTACATTTATATAATTTTAACTTCAATTATCTTATTATTATTTGAAATTATGTTAATAGGTATTTACATTAGTATGTTTACTAACTAATATGTATGTTAATTCTTCTTCTTCCTATATGGTGTTCGAGTTGGAATCCACTTTTCTTAATTCATTTCGTGGTTGAATTTATTTAAATATATTTTAGGCTGATTCCAATTGTTTAAACTTGAATGATTTGGAAAATTAGCTTTCGGACTGGATTTTGATGGAAAATTCGGTTCGTGGCGCATTTATGACGTCCGATGACGCATTTTGGTGGGTATTTCCATGTTATGGACGAATGTAGAGAAACTTGTAAGGGGCGTGGGAGGGGGTTGCTTATGGATTGCACAAGCAACCCACATGCATATGATGATAAAATTGTTGTTGGGAAATTGTATCAGACGATTTGGTCATAAATTAAGGCAAAAATCTACAAAGAAAAAGACACCGAGTATTTAGCTAACTGAAAGGGGATATTTTCACTACAAAATATTAAGACAGGGACTTCTAATTTGCAATTTTAGGATTATTTTCACTTACCATATATTCGTATATGTATTATGCGCTGAACTGTGAAACCCAAGCACTGACTGTAAATATTCACGGCGGAATGCGATTGTTAATTAAAACTTATTAACACTGCACGGATTTTAGTTGGAAATTTATTCGAGTTCACTAACTTTTTCCAAACTTTCACAACTCCGAATTAAAAATATATTAAGCCACGATAACTTTTAATTACGATGTTGTCAGTCTTGGGACTTCACAGGAAAAGAAAGATGATTATGCTCGGAAGCAGCATTAGACCCGCGCTCAGAGCTGGCGTCGATAAATCAGTTCAAAAACATATGTTTTTGACAGAGCAGTGTTAGTGGAGGTTTTGGAGTTTCAACAGTGGTGGCAAAGAAAAAAGTTTACGAGCAACCAAAAATATTTTTAAAGAAAAAAAGAAATAAGATGAATAAAATGAATTTGCTGACTTGTACTACGGTACAACATTAGTATATCTTTTTTGTTTGTGGTCCGCTTTTGATAAAGCCGAGTGGAGATCCCTTCCTAAGCTTCAAGCAGTATATTTGTGAAAGTCTCATAAAAATCCATTTCTTAGTTTCCGCGATCCTTAAGTTGAAACAGACAAACAGATAAACAGACAAACAGACAGTCAGTAATTTTAAAAATGGGTCAGATGAACTCTATAGCATTCCCCAGGTCATCCCCAGTAATTTTTTCAAAGAAATTTTAAATGAACAGACACGACTTTTCTAGAGATTTATTATAGTATAGATATACTGATACCCACATATTTATTTAAATTTATTTAAGAAAAAAAAATGAATAGGTTCCTCCCTAGAAATTAGTATATCTTTTTTGTTTGTATTCCGATTTTGATAAAACAAAGTGAAGATCCCTTTCTAAGCTTCAAGCAGTATATTTGTGAAAGTCTCATCAAAATCCATTTCTTAGTTTCCGCGATCCTTAAGTTCAAACGGACAAACAGATAAACAGACAAACAGACAGACAATAATTTAAAAAATGGGTCAGCTGAACTCTATAACATTCCCCAGGTCATCCCCAGTCATTTTTTCAAAGAAATTTTCAATGTACAGACACGACTTTTCTAGAGATTTATTATAGTATAGATATTGATACCCACATATTTATTTGAATTTATTTAAGAAAAAAATTTCATAGGTTGCTCCCTAAACATTAGTATATCTTTTTTGTTTGTGGTCCGATTTTGATAAAACCTAGTGGAGATCCCTTCCTAAGCTTCAAGCAGTATATTTGTGAAAGTCTCATCAAAATCCATTTTTTAGTTTCCGCGATCCTTAAGTTGAAACAGACAAACAGATAAACAGACAAACAGACAGAAAGTAATTTTAAAAATGGGTCAGATGAACTCTATAGCATTCCCCAGGTCATCCCCAGTAATTTTTTCAAAGAAATTTTCAATGAACAGACACGACTTTTCTAGAGATTTATTATAGTATAGATATGCTGATACCCACATATTTATTTAAATTTATTTAAGAAAAAATATTTCATAGGTTCCTCCCTAAACATTAGTATATCTTTTTAATTTGTGGTCCGATTTTGATAAAACCGAGTGGAGATCCATTTCTAAGCTTCAAGCAGTATATTTGTGAAAGTCTCATCAAAATCCATTTCTTAGTTTCCGTGATCCTTAAGTTCAAACGGACAAACAGATAAACAGATAAACAGACAAACAGACAGACAATAATTTAAAAAATGGGTCAGATGAACTCTATAACATTCCCCAGGTCATCTATAGCATTCCCCAGTTCATCCCCAGTCATTTTTTCAAAGAAATTTTTAATATACAGACCCGACTTTTCTAGAGATTTATTATAGTATAGATATGCTGATACCCACATATATATTTAAATTTATTTAAGAAAAAAATTTCATAGGTTCCTCCCTAAACATTAGTATATCTTTTTTGTTTGTGGTCCGCTTTTGATAAAGCCGAGTGGAGATCCCTTCCTAAGCTTCAAGCAGTATATTTGTGAAAGTCTCATAAAAATCCATTTCTTAGTTTCCGCGATCCTTAAGTTGAAACAGACAAACAGATAAACAGACAAACAGACAGTCAGTAATTTTAAAAATGGGTCAGATGAACTCTATAGCATTCCCCAGGTCATCCCCAGTAATTTTTTCAAAGAAATTTTAAATGAACAGACACGACTTTTCTAGAGATTTATTATAGTATAGATATACTGATACCCACATATTTATTTAAATTTATTTAAGAAAAAAAAATGAATAGGTTCCTCCCTAGAAATTAGTATATCTTTTTTGTTTGTATTCCGATTTTGATAAAACAAAGTGAAGATCCCTTTCTAAGCTTCAAGCAGTATATTTGTGAAAGTCTCATCAAAATCCATTTCTTAGTTTCCGCGATCCTTAAGTTCAAACGGACAAACAGATAAACAGACAAACAGACAGACAATAATTTAAAAAATGGGTCAGCTGAACTCTATAACATTCCCCAGGTCATCTATAGCATTCCCCAGTTCATCCCCAGCTATTTTTTCAAAGAAATTTTCAATGTACAGAGACGACTTTTCTAGAGATTTATTAGAGTATAGATATGCTGATACCCACATATATATTTATATTTATTTAAGAAAAAAATTTCATAGGTTCCTCCCTAAACATTAGTATATCTTTTTTGTTTGTGGTCCATTTTGACAAAACCGAGTGGAGATCCCTTTTTAAGCTTCAAGCAGTATATTTGTGAAAGTCTCATCAAAACCCATTTCTTAGTTTCCGCGATCCTTAAGTTGAAACAGACAAACAGATAAACAGACAAACAGACAGCCAGTAATTTTAAAAATGGGTCAGATGAACTCTATTGCATTCCCCAGGTCATCCCCAGAAATTTTTTTAAAGAAATTTTCAATGAACAGACACGACTTTTCTAGATATTTATTATTGTATAGATATGCTGATACCCACATATTTATTTAAATTTATTGAAGAAAAAAAAATGAATAGGTTCCTCCATAGAAATTAGTATATCTTTTTTGTTTGTGGTCCGATTTTGATGAAACAAAGTGAAGATCCCTTTCCAAGATTCAAGCAGTATATTTGTGAAAGTCTCATCAAAATCCATTACTTAGTTTCCGAGATCCTTAAGTTCAAACAGACAAACAGACAAACAGAGAGACAATAATGTTAAAAATGGATCAGATGAACTCTAGAGCATTCCCCAGGTCATCCCCAATCATTTTTTCAAAGAAATTTTCAATGTACAGACACGACTTTTCTAGAGATTTATTATAGTATAGATATTGATACTCACATATGTATTTATTTGAATTTATTTAAGAAAAAAATTTCATAGGTTCCTCCTTAAACATTAGTATATATTTTTTGTTTGTGGTCCGATTTTGATAAAACCGAGTGGAGATCCCTTTCTAAGCTTCAAGCAGTATATTTGTGAAAGTCTCATCAAAAACCATTTCTTAGTTTCCGCGATCCTTAAGTTGAAACAGACAAACAGATAAACAGACAGACGGTAATTTTAAAAATGGGTCAGATGAACTCTATGGCATTCCCCAGGTCATCCCCAGTAATTTTTTCAAAGAAATTTTCAATGAACAGACACAACTTTTCTAGAGATTTATTATAGTATAGATATGCTGATACCCACATATTTATTTAAATTTATTTAAGAAAAAAAAATGAATAGGTTCCTCCCTAGAAATTAGTATATCTTTTTTGTTTGTAGTCCGATTTTGATAAAACAAAGTGAAGATCCCTTTCCAAGATTCAAGCAGTATATTTGTGAAAGTCTCATCAAAATCCATTACTTAGTTTCCGAGATCCTTAAGTTCAAACAGACAAACAGACAAACAGAGAGACAATAATTTTAAAAATTGATCAGATGAACTCTAGAGCATTCCCCAGGTCATCCCCAGTCATTTTTTCAAAGAAATTTTCAATGTACAGATACGACTTTTCTAGAGATTTATTATAGTATAGATATTGATACCCACATATTTATTTGAATTTATTTAAGAAAAAAATTTCATAGGTTCCTCCTTAAACATTAGTATATATTTTTTGTTTGTGGTCCGATTTTGATAAAACAAAGTGAAGATCCCTTTCCAAGATTCAAGCAGTATATTTGTGAAAGTCTCATCAAAATCCATTACTTAGTTTCCGAGATCCTTAAGTTCAAACAGACAAACAGACAAACAGAGAGACAATAATTTTAAAAATTGATCAGATGAACTCTAGAGCATTCCCCAGGTCATCCCCAGTCATTTTTTCAAAGAAATTTTCAATGTACAGAGACGACTTTTCTAGAGATTTATTATAGTATAGATAGGCTGATACAAAGTGAAGATCCCTTTCAAGATTCAAGCAGTATATTTGTGAAAGTCTCATCAAAATCCATTACCTAGTTTCCGAGATCCTTAAGTTCAAACAGACAAACAGATAAACAGACAAACATAGAGACAATAATGTTAAAAATGGATCAGATGAACTCTAGAGCATTCCCCAGGTCATCCCCAGTCATTTTTTCAAAGAAATTTTCAATGTACAGACACGACTTTTCTAGAGATTTATTATAGTATAGATATTGATACCCACATATTTATTTGAATTTATTTAAGAAAAAAATTTCATAGGTTCCTCCCTAAACATTAGTATATATTTTTTGCTTGTGGTCCGATTTTGATAAAATCGAGTGGAGATCCCTTTCTAAGCTTCAAGCAGTATATTTGTGAAAGTCTCATCAAAATCCATTTCTTAGTTTCCGCGATCCTTAAGTTGAAACAGACAAACAGATAAACAGACAAACAGACAGACAGTAATTTTAAAAATGGGTCAGATGAACTCTATAGCATACCCCAGGTCATCCCCAGTAATTTTTTCAAGGAAATTTTCAATGAACAGACACGACTTTTCTAGAGATTTATTATAGTATAGATATGCTGATACCCACATATTTATTTAAATTTATTTAAGAAAAAAAATGAATAGGTTCCTCCCTAGAAATTAGTATATCTTTTTGTGGTCCGATTTTGATAAAACAAAGTGAAGATCCCTTTCCAAGATTCAAGCAGTATATTTGTGAAAGTCTCATCAAAATCCATTGCTTAGTTTCCGAGATCCTTCAGTTCAAACAGACGAACAGAGAGACAATAATTTTAAAAATGGATCAGATGTACTCTAGAGCATTCCCCAGGTCATCCCCAGTCATTTTTTCAAAGAAATTTTCAATGTACAGAGACGGCTTTTCTAGAGATTTATTATCGTATAGATAGGCTGATACCCACATATATATTTAAATTTATTTAAGAAAAAAATTGTATAGGTTCCTCCCTAAACATTAGTATATCTTTTTTGTTTGTAGTCCGATTTTGATAAAACCGAGTGGAGATCCCTTTCTAAGCTTCATGAAGTATATTTGTGAAAGTCTCATCGAAATCCATTTCTTGGTTTCCGCGATCCTTAAGTTGAAACAGACAAACAGATAAACAGACAAACAGACAGACAATAATTTAAAAAATGGGTCAGCTGAGCTCTATAACATTCCCCAGGTCATCTATAGCATTCCCCAGGTCATCCCCAATCATTTTTTCAAAGAAATTTTCAATGTACAGACACGACTTTTCTAGAGATTTATTATAGTATAGATATTGATACTCACATATGTATTTATTTGAATTTATTTAAGAAAAAAATTTCATAGGTTCCTCCTTAAACATTAGTATATATTTTTTGTTTGTGGTCCGATTTTGATAAAGCCGAGTGGAGATCCCTTTCTAAGCTTCAAGCAGTATATTTGTGAAAGTCTCATTAAAAACCATTTCTTAGTTTCCGCGATCCTTAAGTTGAAACAGACAAACAGATAAACAGACAGACGGTAATTTTAAAAATGGGTCAGATGAACTCTATGGCATTCCCCAGGTCATCCCCAGTAATTTTTTCAAAGAAATTTTCAATGAACAGACACGACTTTTCTAGAGATTTATTATAGTATAGATATGCTGATACCCACATATTTATTTAAATTTATTTAAGAAAAAAAAAATGAATAGGTTCCTCCCTAGAAATTAGTATATCTTTTTTGTTTGTAGTCCGATTTTGATAAAACAAAGTGAAGATCCCTTTCCAAGATTCAAGCAGTATATTTGTGAAAGTCTCATCAACATCCATTACTTAGTTTCCGAGATCCTTAAGTTCAAACAGACAAACAGAGAGACAATAATGTTAAAAATGGATCAGATGAACTCTTGAGCATTCCCCAGGTCATCCCAAATCATTTTTTCAAAGAATTTTTCAATGTACAGACAAGACTTTTCTAGAGATTTATTATAGTATAGATATTGATACCCACATACATATGTATTTATTTGAATTTATTTAAGAAAAAAATTTCATAGGTTCCTCCTTAAACATTAGTATATATTTTTTGTTTGTGGTCCGATTTTGATAAAACCGAGTGGAGATCCCTTTCTAAGCTTCAAGCAGTATATTTGTGAAATCTCATCAAAATCCATTTCTTAGTTTCCGCGATCCTTAAGTTGAAACAGACAAACAGATAAACAGACAGACGGTAATTTTAAAAATGGGTCAGATGAACTCTATGGCATTCCCCAGGTCATCCCCAGTAATTTTTTCAAAGAAATTTCCAATGAACAGACACGACTTTTCTAGAGATTTATTATAGTATAGATATGCTGATACCCACATATTTATTTAAATTTATTTAAGAAAAAAAAATGAATAGATTCCTCCCTAGAAATTAGTATATCTTTTTTGTTTGTGGTCCGATTTTGATAAAACAAAGTGAAGATCCCTTTCCAAGATTCAAGCAGTATATTTGTGAAAGTCTCATCAAAATCCATTACTTAGTTTCCGGGATCCTTAAGTTCAAACAGACAAACAGAGAGACAATAATTTTAAAAATTGATCAGATGAACTCTAGAGCATTCCCCAGGTCATCCCCAGTCATTTTTTCAAAGAAATTTTCAATGTACAGAGACGACTTTTCTAGAGATTTATTATAGTATAGATAGGCTGATACAAAGTGAAGATCCCTTTCAAGATTCAAGCAGTATATTTGTGAAAGTCTCATCAAAATTCATTACCTAGTTTCCGAGATCCTTAAGTTCAAACAGACAAACAGATAAACAGACAAACAGAGAGACAATAATGTTAAAAATGGATCAGATGAACTCTAGAGCATTCCCCAGGTCATCCCCAGTCATTTTTTCAAAGAAATTTTCAATGTACAGACACGACTTTTCTAGAGATTTATTATAGTATAGATATTGATACCCACATATTTATTTGAATTTATTTAAGAAAAAAATTTCATAGGTTCCTCCCTAAACATTAGTATATATTTTTTGCTTGTGGTCCGATTTTGATAAAATCGAGTGGAGATCCCTTTCTAAGCTTCAAGCAGTATATTTGTGAAAGTCTCATCAAAATCCATTTCTTAGTTTCCGCGATCCTTAAGTTGAAACAGACAAACAGATAAACAGACAAACAGACAGACAGTAATTTTAAAAATGGGTCAGATGAACTCTATAGCATTCCCCAGGTCATCCCCAGTAATTTTTTCAAAGAAATTTTCAATGAACAGACACGACTTTTCTAGAGATTTATTATAGTATAGATATGCTGATACCCACATATTTATTTAAATTTAATTAAAAAAAAAAATGAATAGGTTCCTCCCTAGAAATTAGTATATCTTTTTTGTTTGTGGTCCGATTTTGATAAAACAAAGTGAAGATCCCTTTCCAAGATTCAAGCAGTATATTTGTGAAAGTCTCATCAACATCCATTACTTAGTTTCCGAGATCCTTAAGTTCAAACAGACAAACAGAGAGACAATAATGTTAAAAATGGATCAGATGAACTCTTGAGCATTCCCCAGGTCATCCCAAATCATTTTTTCAAAGAATTTTTCAATGTACAGACAAGATTTTTCTAGAGATTTATTATAGTATAGATATTGATACCCACATATGTATTTATTTGAATTTATTTAAGAAAAAAATTTCATAGGTTCCTCCTTAAACATTAGTATATATTTTTTGTTTGTGGTCCGATTTTGATAAAACCGAGTGGAGATCCCTTTCTAAGCTTCAAGCAGTATATTTGTGAAATCTCATCAAAATCCATTTCTTAGTTTCCGCGATCCTTAAGTTGAAACAGACAAACAGATAAACAGACAGACGGTAATTTTAGAAATGGGTCAGATGAACTCTATGGCATTCCCCAGGTCATCCCCAGTAATTTTTTCAAAGAAATTTCCAATGAACAGACACGACTTTTCTAGAGATTTATTATAGTATAGATATGCTGATACCCACATATTTATTTAAATTTATTTAAGAAAAAAAAAATGAATAGATTCCTCCCTAGAAATTAGTATATCTTTTTTGTTTGTGGTCCGATTTTGATAAAACAAAGTGAAGATCCCTTTCCAAGATTCAAGCAGTATATTTGTGAAAGTCTCATCAAAATCCATTACTTAGTTTCCGGGATCCTTAAGTTCAAACAGACAAACAGAGAGACAATAATTTTAAAAATTGATCAGATGAACTCTAGAGCATTCCCCAGGTCATCCCCAGTCATTTTTTCAAAGAAATTTTCAATGTACAGAGACGACTTTTCTAGAGATTTATTATAGTATAGATAGGCTGATACAAAGTGAAGATCCCTTTCAAGATTCAAGCAGTATATTTGTGAAAGTCTCATCAAAATTCATTACCTAGTTTCCGAGATCCTTAAGTTCAAACAGACAAACAGACAAACAGAGAGACAATAATGTTAAAAATGGATCAGATGAACTCTAGAGCATTCCCCAGGTCATCCCCAGTCATTTTTTCAAAGAAATTTTCAATGTACAGACACGACTTTTCTAGATATTTATTATAGTATAGATATTGATACCCACATATTTATTTGAATTTATTTAAGAAAAAAATTTCATAGGTTCCTCCCTAAACATTAGTATATATTTATTGCTTGTGGTCCGATTTTGATAAAATCGAGTGAAGATCCCTTTCTAAGCTTCAAGCAGTATATTTGTGAAAGTCTCATCAAAATCCATTTCTTAGTTTCCGCGATCCTTAAGTTGAAACAGACAAACAGATAAACAGACAAACAGACAGACAGTAATTTTAAAAATGGGTCAGATGAACTCTATAGCATTCCCCAGGTCATCCCCAGTAATTTTTTCAAAGAAATTTTCAATGAACAGACACGACTTTTCTAGAGATTTATTATAGTATAGATATGCTGATACCCACATATTTATTTAAATTTATTTAAGAAAAAAAATGAATAGGTTCCTCCCTAGAAATTAGTATTTCTTTTTTGTTTGTGGTCCGATTTTGATAAAACAAAGTGAAGAGCCCTTTCAAAGATTCAAGCAGTATATCTGTGAAAGTCTCATCAAAATCCATTACTTAGTTTCCGAGATCCTTCAGTTCAAACAGACAAATAGAGAGACAATAATTTTAAAAATGGATCAGATGAACTTTAGAGCATTCCCCAGGTCATCCCCAGTCATTTTTTCAAAGAAATTTTCAATGTACAGAGACGACTTTTCTAGAGATTTATTATAGTATAGATAGGCTGATACCCACATATATATTTAAATTTATTTAAGAAAAAAATTGTATAGGTTCCTCCCTAAACATTAGTATATCTTTTTTGTTTGTAGTCCGATTTTGATAAAACCGAGTGGAGATCCCTTTCTAAGCTTCATGGAGTATATTTTTGAAGGTTTCATCGAAATCCATTTCTTAGTTTCCGCGATCCTTAAGTTGAAACAGACAAACAGATAAACAGACAAACAGACAGACAGTAATTTTAAAAATGGGTCAGATGAACTCTATAGCATTCCCCAGGTCATCCCCAGTAATTTTTTCAAAGAAATTTTCAATGAACAGACCCGACTTTTCTAGAGATTTATTATAGTATAGATATGCTGATACCCGCATATTTATTTAAATTTATTTAAGAAAAAAAAATGAATAGGTTCCTCCCTAGAAATTAGTATATCTTTTTTGTTTGTAGTCCGATTTTGATAAAACCGAGTGGAGATCCCTTTCTAAGCTTCATGAAGTATATTTGTGAAAGTCTCATCGAAATCCATTTCTTAGTTTCCGCGATCCTTAAGTTGAAACAGACAAACAGATAAACAGACAAACAGACAGACAGTAATTTTAAAAATGGGTCAGAGGAACTCCATAGCATTCCCCAGATCATCCCCAGTAATTTTTTCAAAGAAATTTTCAATGAACAGACCCGACTTTTCTAGAGATTTATTATAGTATAGATATGCTGATACCCGCATATTTATTTAAATTTATTTAAGAACAAAAAAATGAATAGGTTCCTCCCTAGAAATTAGTATATCTTTTTTGTTTGTGGTCCGATTTTGATAAAACAAAGTGAAGATCCCTTTCGAAGATTCAAGCAGTATATTTGTGAAAGTCTCATCAAAATCCATTACTTAGTTTCCGAGATCCTTAAGTTCAAACAGACAAACAGACAAACAGAGAGACAATAATTTTAAAAATGGATCAGATGAACTCTAGAGCATTCCCCAGGTCATCCCGAGTCATTTTTTCAAAGAAATTTTCAATGTGCAGACACGACTTTTCTAGAGATTTATTATAGTATAGATATTGATACCCACATATTTATTTGAATTTATTTAAGAAAAAAATTGCATAGGTTGCTCCCTAAACATTAGTATATCTTTTTTGTTTGTGGTCCGATTTTGATAAAATCGAGTGGAGATCCCTTTCTAAGCTTCAAGCAGTATATTTGTGAAAGTCTCATCAAAATCCATTTCTTAGTTTCCGCGATCCTTAAGTTGAAACAGACAAACAGATAAACAGACAAACAGACAGACAGTAATTTTAAAAATGGGTCAGATGAACTCTATAGCATTCCCCAGGTCATCCCCAGTAATTTTTTCAAAGAAATTTTCAATGAACAGACACGACTTTTCTAGAGATTTATTATAGTATAGATATGCTGATACCCACATATTTATTTAAATTTAATTAAAAAAAAAAATGAATAGGTTCCTCCCTAGAAATTAGTATATCTTTTTTGTTTGTGGTCCGATTTTGATAAAACAAAGTGAAGATCCCTTTCCAAGATTCAAGCAGTATATTTGTGAAAGTCTCATCAACATCCATTACTTAGTTTCCGAGATCCTTAAGTTCAAACAGACAAACAGAGAGACAATAATGTTAAAAATGGATCAGATGAACTCTTGAGCATTCCCCAGGTCATCCCAAATCATTTTTTCAAAGAATTTTTCAATGTACAGACAAGATTTTTCTAGAGATTTATTATAGTATAGATATTGATACCCACATATGTATTTATTTGAATTTATTTAAGAAAAAAATTTCATAGGTTCCTCCTTAAACATTAGTATATATTTTTTGTTTGTGGTCCGATTTTGATAAAACCGAGTGGAGATCCCTTTCTAAGCTTCAAGCAGTATATTTGTGAAATCTCATCAAAATCCATTTCTTAGTTTCCGCGATCCTTAAGTTGAAACAGACAAACAGATAAACAGACAGACGGTAATTTTAAAAGTGGGTCAGATGAACTCTATGGCATTCCCCAGGTCATCCCCAGTAATTTTTTCAAAGAAATTTCCAATGAACAGACACGACTTTTCTAGAGATTTATTATAGTATAGATATGCTGATACCCACATATTTATTTAAATTTATTTAAGAAAAAAAAATGAATAGATTCCTCCCTAGAAATTAGTATATCTTTTTTGTTTGTGGTCCGATTTTGATAAAACAAAGTGAAGATCCCTTTCCAAGATTCAAGCAGTATATTTGTGAAAGTCTCATCAAAATCCATTACTTAGTTTCCGGGATCCTTAAGTTCAAACAGACAAACAGACAAACAGAGAGACAATAATTTTAAAAATTGATCAGATGAACTCTAGAGCATTCCCCAGGTCATCCCCAGTCATTTTTTCAAAGAAATTTTCAATGTACAGAGACGACTTTTCTAGAGATTTATTATAGTATAGATAGGCTGATACAAAGTGAAGATCCCTTTCAAGATTCAAGCAGTATATTTGTGAAAGTCTCATCAAAATTCATTACCTAGTTTCCGAGATCCTTAAGTTCAAAGAGACAAACAGACAAACAGAGAGACAATAATGTTAAAAATGGATCAGATGAACTCTAGAGCATTCCCCAGGTCATCCCCAGTCATTTTTTCAAAGAAATTTTCAATGTACAGACACGACTTTTCTAGATATTTATTATAGTATAGATATTGATACCCACATATTTATTTGAATTTATTTAAGAAAAAAATTTCATAGGTTCCTCCCTAAACATTAGTATATATTTATTGCTTGTGGTCCGATTTTGATAAAATCGAGTGAAGATCCCTTTCTAAGCTTCAAGCAGTATATTTGTGAAAGTCTCATCAAAATCCATTTCTTAGTTTCCGCGATCCTTAAGTTGAAACAGACAAACAGATAAACAGACAAACAGACAGACAGTAATTTTAAAAATGGGTCAGATGAACTCTATAGCATTCCCCAGGTCATCCCCAGTAATTTTTTCAAAGAAATTTTCAATGAACAGACACGACTTTTCTAGAGATTTATTATAGTATAGATATGCTGATACCCACATATTTATTTAAATTTATTTAAGAAAAAAAATGAATAGGTTCCTCCCTAGAAATTAGTATTTCTTTTTTGTTTGTGGTCCGATTTTGATAAAACAAAGTGAAGAGCCCTTTCAAAGATTCAAGCAGTATATCTGTGAAAGTCTCATCAAAATCCATTACTTAGTTTCCGAGATCCTTCAGTTCAAACAGACAAATAGAGAGACAATAATTTTAAAAATGGATCAGATGAACTTTAGAGCATTCCCCAGGTCATCCCCAGTCATTTTTTCAAAGAAATTTTCAATGTACAGAGACGACTTTTCTAGAGATTTATTATAGTATAGATAGGCTGATACCCACATATATATTTAAATTTATTTAAGAAAAAAATTGTATAGGTTCCTCCCTAAACATTAGTATATCTTTTTTGTTTGTAGTCCGATTTTGATAAAACCGAGTGGAGATCCCTTTCTAAGCTTCATGGAGTATATTTTTGAAGGTTTCATCGAAATCCATTTCTTAGTTTCCGCGATCCTTAAGTTGAAACAGACAAACAGATAAACAGACAAACAGACAGACAGTAATTTTAAAAATGGGTCAGATGAACTCTATAGCATTCCCCAGGTCATCCCCAGTAATTTTTTCAAAGAAATTTTCAATGAACAGACCCGACTTTTCTAGAGATTTATTATAGTATAGATATGCTGATACCCGCATATTTATTTAAATTTATTTAAGAAAAAAAAATGAATAGGTTCCTCCCTAGAAATTAGTATATCTTTTTTGTTTGTAGTCCGATTTTGATAAAACCGAGTGGAGATCCCTTTCTAAGCTTCATGAAGTATATTTGTGAAAGTCTCATCGAAATCCATTTCTTAGTTTCCGCGATCCTTAAGTTGAAACAGACAAACAGATAAACAGACAAACAGACAGACAGTAATTTTAAAAATGGGTCAGAGGAACTCCATAGCATTCCCCAGATCATCCCCAGTAATTTTTTCAAAGAAATTTTCAATGAACAGACCCGACTTTTCTAGAGATTTATTATAGTATAGATATGCTGATACCCGCATATTTATTTAAATTTATTTAAGAACAAAAAAATGAATAGGTTCCTCCCTAGAAATTAGTATATCTTTTTTGTTTGTGGTCCGATTTTGATAAAACAAAGTGAAGATCCCTTTCGAAGATTCAAGCAGTATATTTGTGAAAGTCTCATCAACATCCATTACTTAGTTTCCGAGATCCTTAAGTTCAAACAGACAAACAGACAAACAGAGAGACAATAATTTTAAAAATGGATCAGATGAACTCTAGAGCATTCCCCAGGTCATCCCGAGTCATTTTTTCAAAGAAATTTTCAATGTGCAGACACGACTTTTCTAGAGATTTATTATAGTATAGATATTGATACCCACATATTTATTTGAATTTATTTAAGAAAAAAATTGCATAGGTTGCTCCCTAAACATTAGTATATCTTTTTTGTTTGTGGTCCGATTTTGATAAAACCTAGTGGAGATCCCTTCCTAAGCTTCAAGCAGTATATTTGTGAAAGTCTCATCAAAATCCATTTTTTAGTTTCCGCGATCCTTAAGTTGAAACAGACAAACAGATAAACAGACAAACAGACAGACAGTAATTTTAAAAATGGGTCAGATGAACTCTATAGCATTCCCCAGGTCATCCCCAGTAGTTTTTTCAAAGAAATTTTCAATGAACAGACACGACTTTTCTAGAGATTTATTATAGTATAGATATGCTGATAGCCACATATTTATTTAAATTTATTTAAGAAAAAATATTTCATAGGTTCCTCCCTAAACATTAGTATATCTTTTTGGTTTGTGGTCCGATTTTGATAAAAACGAGTGGAGATCCCTTTCTAAGCTTCATGAAGTATATTTGTGAAAGTCTCATCGAAATCCATTTCTTAGTTTCCGCGATCCTTAAGTTGAAACAGACAAACAGATAAACAGACAAACAGACAGACAGTAATTTTAAAAATGGGTCAGATGAACTCTATAGCATTCCCCAGGTCATCCCCAGTAATTTTTTCAAAGAAATTTTCAATGAACAGACCCGACTTTTCTAGAGATTTATTATAGTATAGATATGCTGATACCCGCATATTTATTTAAATTTATTTAAGAAAAAAAAATGAATAGGTTCCTCCCTAGAAATTAGTATATCTTTTTTGTTTGTAGTCCGATTTTGATAAAACCGAGTGGATATCCCTTTCTAAGCTTCATGAAGTATATTTGTGAAAGTCTCATCGAAATCCATTTCTTAGTTTCCGCGATCCTTAAGTTGAAACAGACAAACAGACAGACAGTAATTTTAAAAATGGGTCAGATGAACTCTATAGCATTCCCCAGGTCATCCCCAGTAATTTTTTCAAAGAAATTTTCAATGAACAGACACGACTTTTCTAGAGATTTATTATAGTATAGATATACTGATACCCACATATTTATTTAAATTTATTTAAGAAAAAAAAATGAATAGGTTCCTCCCTAGAAATTAGTATATCTTTTTTGTTTGTGGTCCGATTTTGATAAAACAAAGTGAAGATCCCTTTCCAAGATTCAAGCAGTATATTTGTGAAACGTTTTCAAACATTTATTGTTAAAAGTTTCGGAATACTTTTTTTTTTATTATAAATATCTGCTGAATATAAATTCGAAAGGTAAGTAAAATATAATATGAATGTATATTTATTAACATCGAAAAGAATAGTTACAAATAGGCAAATAACATATGCATATATAAAACTTATAATTTATATATGTACTAGAAGGACCCGGCAGACGTTGTTCTGCACAAATTTAGGGAAAAAATCGCACGATAAATAAAAAAGTTTGGAATATTTCGGTCCCTGGTCCACTTCCCGGAAAAAAATTACCCCAAATTTTAGCAAAAGTGAAATACTACCTTTGTACCAAATTTGAAGAAAATCGCACCATAAATAAAAAATTTTGGAATATTTCGACCCCTGGTCCACTTCCCCGAAAAAAGTTAATAGTACATACATACATACGTACATACATCCTCTTTTATATATTTAGATTATTGCCTACTGAAGAATTTACCTAATTCGAATATTGCTAAAATTTTGAAAAAAAAGAGTATTGAAAAACGGTTTTCAAACATTTTCTTTTGCGGTGTTCGTTGGCATTTCAAAATTAGCGGTTAAATTAGCATAAAAAAGTGTTGAAAGGGTGTAAGTTTCTAAGCAAATTAATCAAAAAAGCTTTATAAAAAAGCATTTTATTTTATTTTACTTTATTTTATTTTACTTTACTTTTTTTCTTTTGTTTGCCAACTGCAGAATCGTTTACTCCTTCGAACCGCATGAAAAAGTGGATTTTGCTAAGAACGGGATTTAGCAGGTATTTTATGCAAGCTTGGAGTATAGCAAAGGCGAAATTAAACCTGTGCTACTTCACTTTAGTTTTATTGAGAATTTATAAAAAAGCTTATTACATGACTACCACATTTTTTTCTTTTTTGAATTTTTACTTACATTATGATATTTTTATATTTTCTCCACACAATTCACTTGACACAGTTTATTTATTGGAAATTGACACAATTTGTAGTTTATTTATTTCAAATATATTCACTCAAAAATGTAAATGGTGTAATGAAATGACACCAAATTTTTTGACATCTTTATTTAATTTTGACACTAAATGCTTTTTGACTAATTGTGTCAGGATGAATGGACATTCAAAAGTTGATTTGATACCATATTGTAGGTAAATTTTAGGGTTTTAGGGCAATCACATTCTCACCGATAACTAAATTAACGATAAATTTATCGAAATATATCAAAGTAAAAATGAAACCCGGGACCATCCCCATTCGTTTGATACCCATATTGTAGGGTAATATTAAGGTTTTTGGGCAATCACCGATAACTCAGTTATCGATAAATTTATCGAAATATATCGAAGTCCAAATGTAACCTGGAGCTACCCCTATCGTTTGATACCCATATTGTAGGGCAATTTTAAGGTTTTTGGGCAATCGAATTTTGACCGATAACTTAGTTATCGATCAATTTATCGAAATATATCGGAGCCAAAATGAAACCTGGGGCCCTCCCCTTTCGTTTGATACCCATATTATAGGGTAATGTTAAGTTTTTTGGGCAATCACCGATAACTCAGTTATCGATAAATTTATCGAAATATATCGAAGTCCAAATGTAACCTGGAGCTATCCCCTTTCGTTTGATACCCATATTGTAGGGTAATTTTAAGGTTTTTGTGCAATAACATTTTCACCGATAACTCAGTTATCGATAAATTTATCGAAATATATCGAAGCCCAAATGAAACCTGGGGCCATCCCCTTTCGTTTGATACCCATATTGTAGGGCAATTTTAAAGTTTTTGTGCAATAACATTTTCACCGATAACTCAGTTATCGATAAATTTATCGAAATATATCGAAGCCCAAATGAAACCTGGGGCCATCCCCTTTCGTTTGATACCCATATTGTAGGGTAATATTAAGGTTTTTGGGCAATCGAATTTTGACCGATAACTTAGTTATCGATCAATTTATCGAAACATAGCGAATCCAAAATGAAACCTGGGGCCCTCCCCTTTCGTTTGATACCCATATTGTACGATATTTCTATACCTTTATGCGAAATATCATAAGTATAGGTTCAATATACTTAGAGTTATATGGAATAAAAAAAATTTCGAAAAGAAACGGTCCCTAGCAGTGTCGGAACCCCCAAAATTAAAAAAAAAATAGCCTATAGCTCCTTCCAGACTATAACCTGTAGGCGTGCCAAATTTCAACAAAATCCGTCCAGCCATTCTCACGTTTTTAGGGAACAAAAGCAAACGTCTGGACATCCAAACATCCAAACATCGCTACATTCACATTTATAATATTAGTAGGATATCTACCACTTAACGCCACTATTATGATTTTATGAAAATCCTATAATACTCTGGATATGTATAAACGGCAATAACAAAAAAGCAAAATTATATGCTTTGATTAAGATTAAAATCTCACTAAAGCAAATACATTCAGGGATAGATATAACGAATTCAAATATTACTTAGCTTGTGGTCTTGGAACTGCCCACATTTCCAAAAAGTTTACAAATGTAGCCTATGTATGTCGTACCCAACGAAGATTTTAACGTATTGGAAAAGTTTAAAACAGATCAACCATAAACTTTGGACATTATTGAAGTAAAAACAAAGTACTGAATACAAAAAATGTGGGCGTCGAACCGCCCACTTTTCCCAAATTATATAATTCTTGACCAAGGGACACACATATCCAAAAATCATTAGTTTAGACCAAACATATTCAAAGTTATGATGATTTAAATTTTATAAAGCCTGGGGGGTGGCCCTGCCCACTTTTCCAAAAATTAATATAGCCTAAATCGTACACAACAATCTTCTGAACCAATCTGGAAAGTTTTGAAAAGATCGACCATAAACTTTGGACATTATTGAAGTACAAACAAAACACAAAAAACGTGGGCGTGGCAACTCCCACTTTTCCAAAATTACATAAATCTTGACCAATCGACCCACATATCCAAAAATCATTAATTTACACCAAATATTTTCAGAGTTATGAAGAATTGTAATTTTATATAGCCTGGGGGCGTGGCACCGCCTACTTTTCCAAAAATTGATATAGCCTAAATCGTACACAACAATCTTCTGAAGCAATCTGGAAGGTTTGAAAGAGATCGACCATAAACTTTGGACTTTATTGAAGTACAAACAAAACACAAAAAACGTGGGCGTGGCAACTCTCACTTTTCCAAAATTACATAAATCTTGACCAATCGACACACATATCCAAAAATCCATAAATTTGCACCAAATATTTTCAGAGTTATGAAGAATTGTAATTTTATATAGCCTGGGGGCGTGGCACCGCCCACTTTTCCAATAATTTATATAGCCTATGCTTTAACCCATGATCCCAAGAATATACTGTGAAAATTTCATAAAAATCGGTTGAGTACTTTGGACGCCTATAAAGGACACACAGACACACAGACACACATTCATTTTTTTTATTTATAAGATACTAGAAGGACCCGGCAGACGTTGTTCTGCCCAAATTTAGGGAAAAAATCGCACGATAAATAAAAAAGTTTGGAATATTTCGGTCCCTGGTCCACTTCCCGGAAAAAAATTACCCCAAATTTTAGCAAAAGTGAAATACTACCTTTGTACCATATTTGAAGAAAATCGCACCATAAATAAAAAAGTTTGGAATATTTCGACCCCTGGTCCACTTCCCCGAAAAAAGTTAATAGTACATACATACATACGTACATACATATTTTATATATTTAGATTATTGCCTACTGAAGAATTTACCTAATTCGAATATTGCTAAAATTTTGAAAAAAAGAGTATTGAAAAACGGTTTTCAAACATTTTCTTTTGCGGTGTTCGTTGGCATTTCAAATTAGCGGTTGAATTAGCATAAAAAAGTGTTGAAAGGGTGTAAGTTTCTAAGCAAACCCAATAAGCAAAATACGCTTACTATAAGCTTACAATAAACTTACTTTTGTAATCTTTTAGCTTGGAAAACGTTTACTATAATCATTGGAAAACGTTTGGAAAACATTGTACACTCAACGAAAGTGGTCCCTTTTTAATCAATTTGAATTGATGCTTGGAAAACAATGTTTAATAAACATTTTATTCAATGTATAGTAAGGGTTTGTTGTTAGGCCAATAGCCTAACGAATATGTTGTGGGATTTTGCTCCGAAGGTTGCGAGTTCGAATCCCGACCATTTCCTTAATTTTTTCGTTTTTTTAATAAAATCTTACTTGGTGCAAGAGGATATAAGGCCAATTTTTGGTGTGCTGCGTGCAATTTTTTATGCAGTCTACATCAAGGCAAATTTGTGCATTTTTTCGGAGAAGCTTTTCATGACACCCGTTTTAAAAAACCTTCAAATAATTTTTCATGTTGCCTGTAGCGGGGTTCGAACCTAGATCCTTCTGTGTGGTAGGCCAGCTGCACTACCGTCACACCACAATGCCCATATAACAAAATCAATATAAATGAAGCATATAAAATTTCAAACAGTATTTTTGAAAATTGAGAAATTTTTCACCTCGCTGAGAGTTCACCTCAAGTTATTTCTCCAAGGCTACCACACCATTGGAAAAACATATATAAACGTTTGTGAAATTTTTTTGTTACAAACTCGTTTGGAAAACATTTACTTTTTACGCTTGGAAAACATTGTTTAATAAACTAGCTTACTTCATTGTTTATTGGGAATTAATCAAAAAAGCTTTAAAAAAAAGCATTTTATTTTATTTTACTTTATTTTATTTTACATACTTTACTTTTTTTCTTTTGTTTGCCAACTGCAGAATCGTTTACTCCTTCGAACCGCATGAAAAAGTGGATTTTGCTAAGAACGGGATTTAGCAGGTATTTTATGCAAGCTTGGAGTGTCTATAGCAAAGGCGAAATTAAACCTGTGCTACTTCACTTTAGTTTTATTGAGAATTTATAAAAAAGCTTATTACATGACTACCACATTTTTTTCTTTTTTGAATTTTTGCTTACATTATGATATTTTTATATTTTCTCCACACAATTAGTCGGTTATTTGTTAAAAATATTCTAATATTATAAAAAATATAACTCAGTTATCGATAAATTTATCGAAATATATCGAAGTCCAAATGTAACCTGGAGCTACCCCTATCGTTTGATGCCTATATTGTAGGGAAATGTTAAGGTTTTTGTGCAATAACATTTTCACCGATAACTCAGTTATCGATAAATTTATCGAAATATATCGAAGCCCAAATGAAACCTGGCGCCATCCCCTTTCGTTTGATACCCACATTGTAGGGTAATATTAAGGTTTTTGGGCAATCACCGATAACTCAGTTATCGATAAATTTATCGAAATATATCGAAGTCCAAATGTAACCTGGAGCTACCCCTATCGTTTGATACCCATATTGTAGGGCAATTTTAAGGTTTTTGTGCAATAACATTTTCACCGATAACTCAGTTATCGATAAATTTATCGAAGCCCAAATGAAACCTGGCGCCATCCCCTTTCGTTTGATACCCATATTGTAGGGTAATGTTAAGTTTTTTGGGCAATCACCGATAACTCAGTTATCGATAAATTTATCGAAATATATCGAAGTCCAAATGTAACCTGGAGCTATCCCCTTTCGTTTGATACCCATATTGTAGGGTAATTTTAAGGTTTTTGTGCAATAACATTTTCACCGATAACTCAGTTATCGATAAATTTATCGAAGCCCAAATGAAACCTGGCGCCATCCCCTTTCGTTTGATACCCATATTGTAGGGTAATGTTAAGTTTTTTGGGCAATCACCGATAACTTAGTTATCGATCAATTTATCGAAATATATCGAAGCCAAAATGAAACCTGGGGCCCTCCCCTTTCGTTTGATACCCATATTATAGGGTAATGTTAAGTTTTTTGGGCAATCACCGATAACTCAGTTATCGATAAATTTATCGAAATATATCGAAGTCCAAATGTAACCTGGAGCTATCCCCTTTCGTTTGATACCCATATTGTAGGGTAATTTTAAGGTTTTTGTGCAATAACATTTTCACCGATAACTCAGTTATCGATAAATTTATCGAAATATATCGAAGCCCAAATGAAACCTGGGGCCATCCCCTTTCGTTTGATACCCATATTGTAGGGCAATTTTAAAGTTTTTGTGCAATAACATTTTCACCGATAACTCAGTTATCGATAAATTTATCGAAATATATCGAAGCCCAAATGAAACCTGGGGCCATCCCCTTTCGTTTGATACCCATATTGTAGGGTAATATTAAGGTTTTTGGGCAATCGATTTTTGACCGATAACTTAGTTATCGATCAATTTATCGAAACATAGCGAATCCAAAATGAAACCAGGGGCCCTCCCCTTTCGTTTGATACCCATATTGTACGATATTTCTATACCTATATGCGAAATATCATAAGTATAGGTAAAAAATAGCCTATAGCTCCTTCCAGACTATAACCTGTAGACGTGCCAAACTTCAACAAAATCCGTCCAGCCATTCTCAGGTTTTTAGGGAACAAAAGCAAACGTCTGGACAACCAAACATCCAAACATCGCTACATTCACATTTATAATATTAGTAGGATATCTACCACTTAACGGCACTATTATGATTTTATGAAAATCCTATAATACTCTGGATATGTATAAACGGCAATAACAAAAAAGCAAAATTATATGCTTTGATTAAGATTAAAATTTCACTAAAGCAAATACATTCAGGGATAGATATAACGAATTCAAATATTACTTAGCTTGTGGTCTTGGAACTGCCCACATTTCCAAAAAGTTTACAAATGTAGCCTATGTATGTCGTACCCAACGAAGATTTTAACGTATTGGAAAAGTTTAAAACAGATCAACCATAAACTTTGGACATTATTGAAGTAAAAACAAAGTACTGAATACAAAAAATGTGGGCGTCGAACCGCCCACTTTTCCCAAATTATATAATTCTTGACCAAGGGACACACATATCCAAAAATCATTAGTATAGACCAAACATATTCAAAGTTATGATGATTTAAATTTTATAAAGCCTGGGGGCGTGGCACCGCCCACTTTTCCAAAAATTAATATAGCCTAAATCGTACACAACAATCTTCTGAACCAATCTGGAAAGTTTAGAAAAGATCGACCATAAACTTTGGACATTATTGAAGTACAAACAAAACACAAAAAATGTGGGCGTATCACCTCCCACTTTTCCAAAAATTAATATAGAGTAAATCGTACACAACAATCTTCTGAACCAATCTGGAATGTTTAAAAGAGATCGACCATAAACTTTGGACATTATTGAAGTACAAACAAAACACAAAAAACGTGGGCGTGGCACCGCCCACTTTTCCCAAATTATATAAATCTTGACTAAAGGACACACATGTCCAACAATCTTTAATTTAGACCCAATATGTTCAGAAATATGAAGAACTTAAATTTTATATAGCCTGGGGGCGGGGCACTGCATACTTTTCCAAAAATTGATATAGCCTGAAACGTACACAACAATTTTCTTAACCAATCTGGAAAGTTTAAAAGAGATCGACCATAAACTTTGGACATTATTGAAGTACAAACAAAACACAAAAAACGTGGGCGTGGCAACTCCCACTTTTCCAAAATTACATAAATCTTGACCAATCGACACACATATCCAAAAATCATTAATTTACACCAAATATTTTCAGAGTTATGAAGAATTGTAATTTTATATAGCCTGGGGGCGTGGCACCGCCCACTTTTCCAAAAATTAATATAGCCTTTGCTTTAACCCATGATCCCAAGAATATACTGTGAAAATTTCCGAAAATTAATATAGCCTATGCTTTAACCCATGATCCCAAGAATATACTGTGAAAATTTCATAAAAATCGGTTGAGTACTTTGGACGCCTATAAAGGACACACAGACACACAGACACACATTCATTTTTTTTATTTATAAGATACTAGAAGGACCCGGCAGACGTTGTTCTGCCCAAATTTAGGGAAAAAATCGCACGATAAATAAAAAAGTTTGGAATATTTCGGTCCCTGGTCCACTTCCCGGAAAAAAATTACCCCAAATTTTAGCAAAAGTGAAATACTACCTTTGTACCATATTTGAAGAAAATCGCACCATAAATAAAAAAGTTTGGAATATTTCGACCCCTGGTCCACTTCCCCGAAAAAAGTTAATAGTACATACATACATACGTACATACATCCTATTTTATATATTTAGATTATTGCCTACTGAAAAATTTACCTAATTCGAATATTGCTAAATTTTTAAAAAAAAGAGTATTGAAAAACGGTTTTCAAACATTTTCTTTTGCGGTGTTAGTTGGCATTTCAAAATTAGCGGTTAAATTAGCATAAAAAAGTGTTGAAATGGTGTAAGTTTCTAAACAAATTAATCAAAAAAGCTTTAAAAAAAAGCATTTTATTTTATTTGACTTTATTTTATTTTACTTTATTATACCTAGTAGTGCTTCGCACACAAGGTATATTAACTTCATTCGCCTAACGGTAGTATGTAACGGCATAAACGAATCTAGATAGATATTGACTTATATATATCAAAATGTTCAGGAGGAAAAGAGAAATTGATTGAGCCATGTCCGTCCGTCCGTCCGTCCGTCTGTAAACACGATAACTTGAGTAAATCTTGAGATATCTCAATGAAACTTGGTATGCAGGTTCCTTTTTACTTATCTCTGAACGCTATTGAAAATAGGCAAAATCGGTTAAAAGCCACGCCCACTTTCTATATATATAATATTTTCGAAAATACAAAAAGACTGATTATTCAGTACATAATACACCTATAAGGATAAAATTTGGTGTGTACCTTAGCGTTAAGGCAGAAAATAAATTTCTGAAGAAATTTTTAAAAAAGGGCGTGGCACCGCCCACTTTTGATTAAGTCAAATTTGGAAATATTATTAATCATAAATCAAAAACCGCTCAAGATAGCCAAATAAAATTCAGCACACATATTTATATTAATACAAGCAATATTTCGAAAAAAATTAGCGAAATCGGATTAGGTGCACGCCCAATTTTATACGAAAGATTTTGAAAAGGATCATAGATATATTGAATATGCAATAACTTTGCTTAAACTAGCTGTATATCATTTCTATTTCAACCCTAAAGTGTTCGTGGGCAAAGAAAGTCGAAAGCACCAAATTTTTGGAAAATGGGCGTGGCCCCGCCCCTTTATGGGGGATTATTCCACAAAACTTTCCATGCCATAACTCCGGTAAAAATTGACTTATTGAAACGATATTTAGAGAAAGTGTTTAACATATAAAGCTAACTCTTTGCTGAAAAAATAAACAAAATCGGTGAATGGACAAGCCCACTTTTTGAACACAGTTCTAAAAAACTTCTTCGTAAAATTAACATCGCGATATTTCCATAATTGTATACGTTATATAAATAAGATTTTACACACATAATAGGCTTTTTAAACAAAACTAAACTGTAAAAAAATTGTGTGGATTTTGGTGAAGTAGGCGTGGCGCCGCCCACTTTTTAGCATAAAAGCTCTGCTATTTTCAAAAGCGATTGCTTGGAATTTGAAAAATGTATTTCAATGAAATTTTATGCTATACTTCCTAATAGTATGTAGTATACTCCTGCCAAAAATTACGCAAATCGAATAACAAACAAGCAAGATTTACGGGCAAGTAGTTAACACCCTACTGCCTTTTTTTTATTAATTTTTTTTATTTTCATACCTTTCATGAACATGAGGAGAGCTATTTATATTTTGTTATTTAGTGATAATTGAATTTACCACTCACAAAAGAAGTGTTTTTAATCGAAAACAATCAGTTGCCTTTATAACAACTTTTACGTTATTAAAATAGACCTCCTGAGTAAATTGGGATACCAAAACAGATCACTACTAGGTATTTAATGTTCGGTTACACCCGAACTTAGACTTCCTTACTAGTTTTTATTAAATTTGGGGGTTCCGACCCTGCTAGGGACCGTTTCTTTTCGAAATTTTTTTTATTCCATATAACTCTAAGTATATTGAACCTATACTTATGATATTTCTCATATAGGTATAGAAATATCGTACAATATGGGTATCAAACGAAAGGGGATAGCTCCAGGTTACATTTGGACTTCTATATATTTC